>JAIZAY010000513.1:0-42474 GCA_029531755.1 Holothuria leucospilota | reverse complement strand
TTTTATACATGTTGGTCAAGACAAGAATTGTAATCTGTAGTAGGTGAGTGAATAATTTGTCTATGTAGTTTAGAGGGAATCCATCAGCATAGGAGTGCAATTTGAGTTTAATCAGGATGTCTTTAAGAATTTCAACATTGAAATCACCTGTGATTACAGTTTGTTGGGAAGAATCAATTAAAGTGAACAAAAACGCTTCAGAGCATCCTCAAAACCTGCATAGAAACTGTTTTTAGATCTGTAGATTACAATTATTTTGAAGTGTACCTGTCATTGTGTCTACAGTAACATGAGAAATTTCAACATTGTTAAAATTGCATGATTCCTGTTTGTCTAATGACAATGCTGTCCTCTGGTGTAGATGGCAGTTTCCTATACGGTGAATGCACTGAAGAAGCATGGGAGGGAAGTTCAAGAACACTTGTAACCATCTATATCAACTTCTTTATCAGTAGTATTCTCAGACAGGTGACATTCTGTGAACAGAAGAACCATCTGCAGATAGCATTGCACTGTCCCCTTGATATCTGTGAGATGTTTTCCTTAATGATCTTACATTCTGATGAATGATAGTGTTACTACCTTCATGTTTGGTAACGTCATTGAGTACACATTTTGATAGATCGCACTGTTTCGCAGTTCTTCCCATTTCTTTTTGCAATACGTATATCTACATTGATTTTTCGCAGGATTGGAGATCATATATATACAGTCCTGTCCAATTATGTAACCCTGCTTAAGGCAACATAGTGGATATGACACTGGAACTGCTCTTCCTGACATATCAATGGCCACTTCTTTCAATGTATCACCTTGACATCTATGAACTGTTTTGGCAGCAGCAGGTTCCTCAGAGAAACTGTTTTACGTAAAATTTCTGCGTTTTTATATCTACCAATTCTGAAACTGTCTTGCAACTACGAGTGACTGGTGTCCACATTGAACAAATCTGTGGGTGTAACAGTTCTTTCCGTGAGGCACGGAGTATTTTTCGCAATGTTGTGGTCCATCAACTGTACCCACAGCTATAGTCAACTTGTCGTCCTTGTGCATACTATCTACATATTTCACAAAACCGCCTGACGCAACCATTATGAGTCCATCATCCACTGCTAAACATTTAAGCACAAATCAACCCTTTGAAACCAATTCCAAGAAGAAGGTTGCTCATTAAGCCCATAGTCTTGTTAGAATCATGTGGAATGAGACTGATAATTTTCTCCTTGACTGTACTTGAAACATCACCAGTAACAAATGTCGAGAGATGGAACTTCCACCTTTGTGATATCAAGAAGAGAAAACATTTCTATTATGAGCATTGACTTTTGCTTTGTTTGAAATGAGATGGGTAGCATGTGATGGTATGCTTTCAGGTGGTACTTCTCTAGTTTTTTCAACAAAATTCAAATCTTCTTGTGTTTGTTTTCCTTCTCGGGATAGCCTATTGAGCAGATTGTGGCAAATTTTTGATCATCTTTTTGTCTCATGATTTCAGTCAGCTCAAATGCAGTAAAAAGACTTTTCCACAGGTTTGTTGCTAATGGGCCGTAGTCTGTGTTCCAAATCATTTAAATAGTCCACCCCATCTCCTCACTGCTTTTGAGTTGAAACAGATCTCAACAGGCTTTTCTAAATTTTATGCTAACACCTCCAAATATTTTATTTGTTCCCTTATTTTGGTGTCAGTCTTTGATCATGATCTTAACATTTTATACCAACCATAGAATTTCATCAATGACAAATAACTTTCAAGTTAGGTATTTAGCTTGTACGGTATTAAGGCTTTCAGCTGTAAAGTGCTTTGGTATCATATCCTTGGGTTTAGCTGGTATTTGCAAGGCATTGTGGTTGAATTGTATATAACCTCCAATTACCATAGTCTGCTTTACCTGTCAGTGCCATGATAAGAATGTGTGTATCATCTGGGTTATTACCAGGTACCAGTAGAGTAATGTACTTAACAAAGCATTGTAAAGGGCTTTTCACAACCTGTGACTTTCCAACACCAGCACCTCCAGTCCAAGAAATTTGTAGAATGGCTGGTTTTGTAGTTTTTTACAACCAGTGAAGTACATGATAGAAAAACTCTTTCTTTCGGTCCTGATATTGAGCTTATTCACCAGTTCATGGTATTGTGATTCTGGCAGTCGTGGTTTTTCTGCACTCTTCCATGTTTGCATTATTTACCAGCTATGCCCATAAGTCTTGTCCACTGTCATACAATTCGTGTGGTTCACTGCTTTTTTTTTTCTTGTCAGCCATTTCCATCTCTTTTCTTCCAGCTGCTCTTTATGCTCTGTGTTTTGGTGCTATATCTCCATGGATAAAGTCATAATCTTCTGTATCAAGGGACTCTATTGGCTTGAATCACAGCTTCACACTGTGTTATGATTTGTAAACCAGCTTCTTTCTCTTTACTGAAGTCTCTAACGTTTATACTGTTCTTGGGAATGTTTCAAAGATGCCTTTTAGATCTGTCTCATTTCTCCACGGATGAAATAACATGAGTATGTTCTCTGCAATAGTTGTCTACATCGTTCTGTTTGTTTGAAGCGTACATACCTTACAACTTTGGCTTTTCTTCTTTTCTTGAACTGTAATGTTCCAACTGTGTAACAAGTATGTGTTGTCATCTTGTTCTTGTATGTCCCATTCATCTTCATTATCATCTTCTGATTCATTTCGCATCTAGCATGAGCACTTCTTCCATTTTCTTTTTTGTTTGTAGGATACATCAACCATGCTGCTGCAAAGGTCCAGCTAAACAGTAGCTCTCAAGCACTTTAGGTCTGGCAGCATACTTCTTGATTTAACCCCATACACTCTATGTCTGTAGAATACTCCATCTGGCAATTTGCTGATGTAGTACAAGTGGTTTGAGAAGAATTGTGCGTTCTTCTGGTGGTGATGTGTTATGAATACAACTGTCTAGAAGCCTTTCTTAGAGACATTTTGCAGAACCAAGTATACAGCTTCTTGAGCACTGAATTTCAACATGATTAAGGGAACTTTGTTTCGCATGTGTACTGACACGTTGCTGTGAATGTCCAGGTTACCTTCTCTGCTTCTTTTGTTGCACGTTTCCATAAGATTACTCATAACCCTCTGGCCCTTACTGATGTAAGACAGGGACTATATCCATAGCACATGCATAGGGATCTATAATGTACTGTTATATCCATGTTTTGCTTGTTCCATGTCTTTCCAACACAAACTGCGCTGTATGCGTTAATTCTGATTTCACTTGGAGATCTCTGCAAGAAAACTTTGTCTGACAGTCAATGATGACCTGATAGCTTGGATATACTGCTGCTCTTCAAGTACTTCCAGAATATCTAGCATTTCTTGGAAAGTTAGTAGTCACAGATCATCTGTTGCAACATTTCAATCATTCAAGTATGCCTTTACTTTATCATACAGGGCTGACAATTGATCCTTCTCATCAGGTGTCACATTTTCCAGTGGTGTTAGAATCATAGTCCTTGGGTCATTGGTGGAATTGGAAATCCAAAATCGACAAACACCTTCTCTCTTCTTTCTACAAGTTTTGGCATGACTGTGGGTCTATCAAATTGAGTGGAAGGTGTTCAGATGTTTGGTTTTGTTGCAGGTAATGTATTTGTCTATAAATGAAGCTAACCTCAGTGTTGGATGCATTTTCATACACAGTGCAATTGCTGACACCAAGCTAACATGTGGAAATATGGGGTGAACCCCGCTGCTGAAATTCGCACTCTGTAGAAATGATCAACAATCTCTCCAACTGGATGATATGAAGTAAGCAACACAATCATTGAGGATCTTCGAAACCATGTAGTCAAAGTGTCGTGCACAAGTTACAGGATCACTCTGTAATCAGTTTCAGATTTTTCATGGCATGTCATGTTCAACATCATCGGCATCTGAATACTCCTGATTGTGCACTGTTCTGCCAAGAATTCTAAGAAGATGTAACCAGCGTGTTCTCAGCTGCTGAAAAAGACATGAACCAAGTTGGATGGCCAAGCTTGACGAATCATTGCAAAAAGTTCCTTCTTTGTTTTTTCCCAGTATGGTGGAGAACTCGGACAGTCCTGAAAACTCTGATATCGAATCCCCTCATCAAGGGAAAGCATTTTCTTGTACACGTTCCATATTCTTAAATCTCTCTCTGCAGTAAGTTTTTTTGCCACCAGTCTTTTATTTTTTCTCAACTAAGAGTAGCTTTTTGTTGGATCTGATTGATTTGAAGCTTCTTTGCTTTATAAAATATGTTTGCAACCGATTTTTGCAAATCTTCTGTCTTTGTGTCTGAGCTCCCACTTACAAATACTACTGTAATGAACTCTGATGTTAGTTCTACTTCTAGGTTGTCCACAAAACAGGGTTGGGAAAGCAAGTTCTTCAGCATGCAGGTCTTGAAAAAGGCCAAGAGGGACATTACCTTCACTTGGTGCAAACAGTAAGCCAAACTACTGTCATTGTCAAATTGTGGTAACCAGCATGGTATCTAATGAGCCAGCAGGATTAGTATCTTCATTTTGTTCTTACCGTCCACTCATCATCAGAATCAGGAGTCATTTCAGAGTGGTCTTCTGCTTGTAGCTGTGCATCTACTTTACTTGTGTTTGAACTTGATGTCTGAGTAGTCTCCTTTTCAACAGGATCCTAAGAATTCTTTCCAATCATGTTCCACATTTTTGAGATTTTCACTCCATGACTTTTCAATTGTTACACCTTCATCTCTGTAAAGTTGACTGTTATTAACAAGCCAGATGGGAAGCATCAACAACTTTGCTTGGTCTAAACATTTTGGCTCTGTACTGAATGGTTGAAATGCAAGTTTCCTCTTCAAATTTCACAGGAATACGTTTGAGTTTCATCGATTTTAAGTGGCAAAGTTTTTACAGTGGTGGAAACCATCTGCAGGCACCATTCACAACATTTCCTTTTAAACTCAATTGCCGGCCTCTAGGGAGTTCTCGTATCTGCATGAAGGGGGTACGAAGTGATACTAATCTTTCCTCCAATGAGTGTAGGTTCAATTCTTCAGGGACTTCTAATAGGATCATGTTATTATCTCTCCCCAATGGAGGTGTTTTTTCCAGAAGTCACATAATGATGACATGTTCTACAGATCCACAAATCATTTCCCTCTGAAAGCCAGGATTTATCTTTAGACATCTTTTGTTGGAGAAGTTTTGCTGAGATGGACACTGTCTTTGTAACCAGAGCTGGTTACAACAACAACAAACATACTCAGGTCCAACAGAAAACAGACTGCCAAAATTTGTGCTGCAGATCTCTGAATGATTTTGTATTATGTGTAGCCCTCTTTTTACACTTATCTGAGGGACTCTCTTCTGAACATACTGAACATTTTTTCTCAGTATTTTTATTCTTTTATTTTTTTTTCTTTTCTTTGGCTTTATATTGTATGTTTTTTGCGGAGAAACTGCATTCCTCATTTTGTTTCTTTGTTGGTATGCAATGCCATATTTACTATTTCTCAACATCCTAATGCGTTTGAGGTTTTGTTTGTCTTTCACGAAGTGTGAAGCTATGGTCTTTTTCTGAGTCTTTGAATACGTTCCTAAGTTCTTTTGTGTCTCTTGCTCTGAGTTAAGACGCATTTGCTCTCAAAGATTGCATGCGTTCTTTATTAAGTCTTCTCTGTGACAGAGAATAGTTTTCATTTTGATCGAAGTGTTCTAATTCTTTTGTGGTTAATTGCACTCTCTCTCTGTTCTGTATTCATTGTTTGACCTAATAGTTCTCCATTCGTTTTTCTTAAACTCCAATTTTTCTTGTCTTCTTGTACTCATCTGTTCTACATTTTTTCATTCTTGTAAGATTAGCTTGGAATTCCTTCTGTTTGTAATCCTCATTAGACCTGATCGTTTTCATACGAATGAAGTTAGCCTGACTTTCTTTCTTTCTGTACTCCTCATCAGATCTGATTGTGTTAATACGAGTGAGGTTAGCCAGAGTCTCCTTCTTTTTGTACTCCTCATTAGATCTGATTGTGTTCATACGAGTGATGTTAGCCTGGGACTTTTCCTTTTCTTGTACTCCTCATTGGATCTGATTGTTTTCATACGAGTGATGTTAGCCCGACTTTCCTTCTCTTTTGTACTCCCTCATTAGTTCTAATTGTTGTTTCATACGGTTGAGGTTAGCTTGACTCTCCTTCTTTTTGTACTCCTCATCAGATCTGATTGTTTTTATACGGTTGAGATTAGCTTGACTCTCTTTCCTTTTGTACTCCTCATCAGATCTGATTGTTTTCATTCGGTTGAGGTTAGCTTGACTCTCTTTCTTTTTGTACTCCTCATTAGATCTGACTGTTTTCATACGGTTGAGGTTAGCTTGACTCTCTTTCTTTTTGTACTCCTCATTAGATCTATTTGTTTTCACACGGTTAAGGTTAACCTCACTTTCCTTTCTTTTGTACTCCTCATTAGATCTAATCGTTTTCATACGGTTGAGGTTAGCCTGGCTTTCTTTTTTCCTGTACTCCTCAGCAGATCTAATTGTTTTCATTCTGTTGCAGTTAGCCTTAATTTCTCTCTTTCTGTACTGCTCATTAGATCTTGTTGTTTTGATACGCATTAGATTTGTTTTTTTCTTTCTTTCCTGTTGTATTCCACATTTGATCTGATAGTTTTCATACGTTTCAGGTTTGTCTTTTGTTCAATATTACGAAAAGTTTCATCACTCCTTTTCTGTCTTTGACGCTGACATGCCTTCAATTTTTCCTTTTCTCTATAGTCTTTATTTTGTTCCCTTAGTTTCCTCATACGCATTGTTACTGGATGATGTGTTTGGGAGAGATGTGTTACCTGTTTTCTGTTCCAGTTTTTTTTTTTGCCATAAATTTTGTCGATGAATCTCTTCTTCTATCAACTGCTCTGATGGTTTTGCAGGTAGGTACAGGGTACCTGTTGTCAACTGAGGGAGATGTGCCTTTTACCAATATCCAGAACAACATCATAATGAACACTGCTTGTATTAACAAGATATAATGCTCTTTCAGTTTTGTCTACTGGTTGACCAAGAGTACCACTGGCAGGGTATCGGAGCCATTTCCAAAGATTCCCATGCAAAGCATAAGTGTATATGTCTGTTTGTAAGAGATAACTGGCTGCCATTATTTCAACTTCAGTAGACCAAACATCTGGTAAATCCATGTTAGAACTTTGAATGTATTGTTTTACTGTGAGTGAGTGCGATTCGAAGGTGGTCTTTGATCAATGTACTGGACAATTAAATGTCTCAAAGCAAGGTGATTTTCTTCTGTATTTGTAATTAAGTAAGACAAGCATCTGAAGAAACAGTTACCATCACCTTTTATGTTCTTAACAACTGATGGTTTGGCACTAATGCTTCTAATTTGTGGATTACTTATGGTAATTGCACACATGTAAGGTGAAGAATGAAGGGAAATTAATGTGCACAGATTTTGAAACATAGTTTCAGACCAAATATCATTCACAGGGAAAAAGTGAAGAGCATCATTATTTTGTGACAGCAACAATAACTAACATCTTGATCTCTAGTAGATATAGATTGTCATTGTTCAGAAACAAACTTTGACTCAGCCTGAATATTACTTGTATCATCATTTTGTACTCTTAGGCACTGCATTCTTTGTTTGATGTTCTTGTTCCTTTTGTTGTAACTGGCTTTCTTTGTTTTAGGCATAGTCAATACTGTATAAGTGACAACAGGCTACTGATTAATCAGAAAACAGACACACTTGTAGGAAAATGAAATGGTAAATAAGTTAGTAAAACCTACTCTAAGGTTTACTGGTTTTCAAAGATTCTCTGAATTTTTAATAATGGTCAGTTCAAAAATGCAAATGAAATTTCAAGCTCCCTGTAGTTTTCAAATGGTCCCTGTAGTTTTCAAAAAGTGTTTGCTCAAAAGAGATATTACAAAAAGTTCAAAAAAACAGTTGTTCACAGTGGTTGTCCAAAACACTGCTCGAGATGCTTGTTCAAAACAATTCCTCAAAGAGGTTTTTCAAAACAATGCTCAAAATGGTTGTTCAAACAGAGCTCAAAATTGGTTGTTCAAAACGGTTGCTCAAAGTGGTTGTTCACAACAATTGCTCAAAAACGGTTGTTCAAAATTATGCTCAAAATGGTTGCTCAAACAAATGCTTAAAACTGCTCAAAACAGATGTTCCAAACAGTTGTCAAAAAATTGTTCAAAGCTATTGTTCAAAATAGTTACAGGCTGTTTGATAGGTTGATTGATAGGCTGCTGAACTGAAAAGGCTAATTGATAGGCTGATTGAAATGCAGACTGAAAAGGCTGATTGAAATGCCGAGTGATAGGCTGACTGAAAAGGCTAATTGATATGCTGATTGAAAATGCTGATTGAAAGGCTGATTGAAATGCTGGAGTGATAGGCTGACTGAAAGGCTAATTGATAGGCTGATTTGAAATGCTATTGATTTGAAATGCTGATTGAAAGGCTGATTGAAATGCTGATTGATAGGCTGATGGAAAGGTGACTGATAGGCTGATTGAAAGGCTGATTGAAAGGCTGATTGAAAATGCTGAGTGATAGGCTGACTGAAAGGCTAATTGAATAAGGCTGATTGAAATGCTGATTGAAAGGCTGATTGAAATGCTGAGTGATAGGCTGATTGAAATGCTGAGTGATAGGCTGATTGAAATGCTGATTGAAAGGCTGATTGAAATGCCTGAGTGATAGGGCTGATTGAAATGCTGATTGAAAGGCTGATTGAAATGCTGATTAAATAGGCTGACTGAAAAGGCTAATTGATAAGCTGATTGAAATGCTGATTGAAAGGCTGATTGAAATACTGATTGGGATAGGGCTGACTGAAAGGCTAATTTGCTAGGCTGATTGTTTTGGTTTGATTTCAAAATTTTAAAGCTTGTCTAAGTTTTTCAAATGATCAGACCAATATGCAAATGAAATTTCAAAGCTTGGTCTTAAGTTTTCAAATGATCAGTGCAATATGCAAAATCAAATGCAAAACTTCTCCAAGTTTTCAAATGAATCAGTTTATGTCAATCAATATATAAGCTTCTTCAAGTTTTTCAAATGATCAGCTCAATAGCACATCAGATTTCAAGCTTCCTTTTCAAATAATCACAGTATGCAAATCAAATTTCAAGCTAGTCCAAGCTTCAAATTATTCAATGTGCAAATCAAATTCTGAAGCTCTTTGCAAGCTTTCAAACGATCAATGCAATATGTCAAATTGTGAGCTTCTGCAAGTTTTCAAATGATCAGCTCAATAATCAACAAGCTTCATAAGTTTCAATATGCAGATCAAGTTTCAAGTTTCTCCAAATTTCAAATAAGTTCAATAGGCAAGTCAAATTTCAATGCTTCTCCAAGTTTCAAATGATCAGTTCAATATTCAAATTCAATGCTTCTGAAAGTTGTCAAATGATCACTCAATGTTCAAATCAATTTTTTTGAACTGATCATTTCAAAACTTATTGAAGCTTAAAGTTTGATTTGCATACTGAACTGATCATTAGAAAACTTGCAGAAGCTTGAAATTTGTTTTGCACATTGAACTGATCATTCAAAAAGTATCATAAGCTTGAAATTTGATTTGAACATTGAGCTGATCATTGACAACTTTCAGAAGCATTGAATTTGAATATTGAACTGATCATTTGAAACTTGGAGAAGCATTGAAATTTGACTTGCCTATTGAACTGATCATTTGAAATTTGGAGAAACTTGAAACTTGATCTGCATATTGAACTTATGAAAACTTGCAGAAGCTTGAAATTAGATTTGATTATTGAGCTGATCATTTGAAAACTTGCAGAAGCTCACAATTTGACATATTGCATTGATCGTTTGAAAGCTTGCAAGAGCTTCAGAATTTGATTTGCACATTGAACTGATAATTTGAAGCTTGGACAAGCTTGAAATTTGATTTGCATACTGTACTGATTATTTGAAAAGTTGCAGAAGCTTGAAATCTGATGTGCTTATTGAGCTGATCATTTGAAAACTTGAAGAAGCTTATAATTTGATTGACATATTGAACTGATCATTTGAAAACTTGGAGAAGTTTTGCAATTTGATTTGCATATTGCACTGATCATTTGAAAACTTAAGACAAGCTTTGAAATTTGATTTGCATATTGGTCTGATCATTTGAAAACTTAGACAAGCTTTAAAATTTGAAATCAACCAAAACAATCAGCCTAGCAATTAGCCTTTCAGTCAGCCTATCAATCAGTATTTCAATCAGCCTTTCAATCAGCATTTCAATCAGCCTATCAATTAGCCTTTCAGTCAGCCTATTACTCAGCATTTCAATCAGCCTTTCAATCAGCATTTCAATCAGCCTATCACTCAGCATTTCAATCAGCCTTTCAATCAGCATTTCAATCAGCCTATCACTCAGCATTTCAATCAGCCTATCACTCAGCATTTCAATCAGCCTTTCAATCAGCATTTCAATCAGCCTATCAATTAGCCTTTCAGTCAGCCTATCACTCAGCATTTCAATCAGCCTTTCAATCAGCCTTTCAATCAGCCTATCAATTAGCCTTTCAGTCAGCCTATCAATCAGCATTTCAATCAGCCTTTCAATCAGCATTTCAATCAGCATTTCAATCAGCCTATCAATTAGCCTTTCAGTCAGCCTATCACTCAGCATTTCAATCAGCCTTTCAATCAGCATTTCAATCAGCCTATCAATTAGCCTTTCAGTCAGCCTATCACTCGGCATTTCAATCAGCCTTTCAGTCTGCATTTCAATCAGCCTATCAATTAGCCTTTCAGTCAGCCTATCAATCAACCTATCAAACAGCCTGTAACTATTTTGAAAAATAGCTTTGAACAATTTTTGACAACTGTTTGGAACATCTGTTTTGAGCAATTTTAAGCAATTATTTGAACCATTTTGAGCATAATTTTGAACAACCATTTTTGAGCAATTGTTTTGAACAACCACTTTGAGCCACTGTTTTGAACAACCATTTTGAGCATTGTTTTGAACAACCACTTTGAGCCTCTGTTTTGAACAACCATTTTGAGCATTGTTTTGAAAAACCACGGTGAGCTTTTGTTCTGAACAAGCACCTCGAGCAGTGTTTTGGACAACCACTTGGAACAACTCTTTTTTTGGAACTTTTTGGAATATCTGTTTTGAACAAACACTTTTTGAAAACTACAGGGACCATTTGAAAACTACAGGGAGCTTTGAAATTTCATTTGCATTTTGAACTGACCATTTAAAAATTCAGAGAATCTTTGAAAACCAGTAAACTTAGAGTAGGTTTTACTAACTTATTTACCATTTCATTTTCCTACAAGTGTTTCTGTTTCTGATTAATCAGTAGCCTGTTGTCACTTATACAGTATTGACTATGCCTAGGACAAAGAAAGCCAGTTACAAGAAAAGGAACAAGAACATCAAAGAAAGAATGCAGTGCCTAAGAGTACAAAATGATGATACAAGTAATATTCAGGCTGAGTCAAAGTTTGTTCTGAACAATGACAATCTATCTACTAGAGATCAAGATGTAGTTATTGTTGCTGTCACAAATAATGATACTTTTCACTTTTTCCCTGTGAATAATATTTGGTCTGAAAATGTGTTTCAGAATCTGTGCACATTAATTTCCCTTCATTCTTCACCTTACATGAGTGCAATTACCATAAGTAATCCACAAATTAGAAGCATCAGTGCCAAACCATCAGTTGTTAAAAACATAAAAGGTGATGGTAACTGTTTCTTCAGATGCTTGTCTTACTTAATTACTAATACAGAAGAAAATCACCTTGCTTTGAGACATTTAATTGTCCAGTACATTGATCAAAGACACCTTCGATCTCACTCACTCACAGTACAACAATACATTCAACTTTCTAAGATGGATTTTCCAGATGTTTGGTCTACTGAAGTAGAAATAATGACTGCTGCTTCACTTTTACAAACAGACATATACACATTTGCCTTACATGGGAATCTTTGGAAATGGCTACGATACCCAGCTGCTGGTAATTTTGATGAACCTGTAGACATAACTAAAAGGGCAATATATCTTGTTAATACAAGCAGTGTTCACTATGATGTTGTTCTGGATATTGGTAAAGGCACATCTTCCTCAGTTGACAACAGGTACCCTGTACCTACCTGCAAAACATCAGAGCAGTTGATAGAAGAAGAGATTCATCGACAAAATTTATGGCAAAAACAAAAACTGGAACAGAAAACAGGTAACACATCTCTCCCAACCACATCATCCAGTACAATGCGTATGAGGAAACTAAGGGAACAAAATAAAGACTATAGAGAAAAGGAAAAATTGAAGGCATGTCAGCGTCAAAGACAGAAAAGGAGTGATGAAACTTTTCGTAATATTGAACAAAAGACAAATCTGAAACGTATGAAAACTATCAGATCAAATGTGGAATACAACAGGAAAGAAAAAAAGACAAATCTAATGCGTATCAAAACAACAAGATCTAATGAGCAGTACAGAAAAAGAGAAATTAAGGCTAACTGCAACAGAATGAAAACAATTAGATCTACTGAGGAGTACAGGAGAAAAGAAAGTCAGGCTAACCTCGACCGTATGAAAACAATTAGATCTAATGAGGAGTACAAAAGAAAGGAAAGTCAGGTTAACCTCAACCGTGTGAAAACAATTAGATCTAATGAGGAGTACAAAAAGAAAGAAAGTCAGGCTAACCTCAACCGTATGAAAATAATCAGATCTAATGAGGAGTACAAAAAGAAAGAGAGTCAAGCTAACCTCAGCCGTATCAAAACAATCAGATCTAATGAGGAGTACAAAAAGAAAGAGAGTCGAGCTAACCTCAACCGTATGAAAACAATCAGATCTAATGAGGAGTACAAAAAGAAAGAGAGTCAAGCTAACCTCAACCGTATGAAAACAATTAGAACTAATGAGGAGTACAAAGAGAAGGAAAGTCGGGCTAACATCACTCGTATGAAAACAATCAGATCCAATGAGGAGTACAAGAAAAAGGAAAGTCAGGCTAACATCACTCGTATGAACACAATCAGATCCAATGAGGAGTACAAAAAGAAGGAAACTCTGGCTAACCTCACTCGTATTAACACAATCAGATCTAATGAAGAGTACAGAAAGAAAGAAAGTCAGGCTAACAGCATCCGTATGAAGACAATCAGGTCTAATGAGGATTACAAACAGAAGGAAAGCCAAGCTAATCTTACAAGAATGAAAAATGTGAGAACAGATGAGTACAAGAAGAAAGAAAATTGGAGTTTAAGAAAACGAATGAGAACTATTAGGTCAAACAATGAATACAGACAGAGAGAGAGTGCAATTAACCACAAAAGAATTAGAACACTTCGATCAAATGAAAACTATTCTCTGTCACAGAGAAGACTTAATAAAGAACGCATGCAATCTTTGAGAGCAAATGCGTCTTACTCAGAGCAAGAGACACAAAAGAACTTAGAACGTATTCAAAGACTCAGAAAAGACCATAGCTTCACACTTCGTGAAAGACAACAAAACCTCAAACGCATTAGGATGTTGAGAAATAGTAAATATGGCATTGCATACCAACAAACAAACAAAATGAGAATGCAGTTTCTCCGCAAAAACATACAATATAAAGCCAAAGAAAAGAAAAAAAATAACAAAAGAATAAAAATACTGAGAAAAAATGTTCAGTATGTTCAGAGAGAGTCCTCAGATAAGTGTAAAAAGAGGGCTACACATAATACAAAATCATTCAGAGATCTGCAGCACAAATTTTGGCAGTCTGTTTCTGTTGGACCTGAGTATGTTTGTTGTTGTTGTAACCAGCTCTGGTACAAAGACAGTGTCATCTCAGCAAAACTTCTCCAACAAAAGATGTCTAAAGATAAATCCTGGCTTTCAGAGGGAAATGATTTGTGGATCTGTAGAACATGTCATCATTATGTGACTTCTGGAAAAACACCTCCATTGGGGAGAGATAATAACATGATCCTATTAGAAGTCCCTGAAGAATTGAACCTACACTCATTGGAGGAAAGATTAGTATCACTTCGTACCCCCTTCATGCAGATACGAGAACTCCCTAGAGGCCGGCAATTGAGTTTAAAAGGAAATGTTGTGAATGTGCCTGCAGATGTTTCCACCACTGTAAAAACTTTGCCACTTAAAATCGATGAAACTCAAACTATTCCTGTGAAATTTAAGAGGAAACTTGCATTTCAACATTCAGTACAGAGCCAAAATGTTAGACCAAGCAAAGTTGTTGATGCTGCCATCTGGCTTGTTAATAACAGTCAACTTTACAGAGATGAAGGTGTAACAATTGAAAAGTCATGGAGTGAAAATCTCAAAAATGTGGAACATGATTGGAAAGAATTCTTAGATCCTGTTGAAAAGGAGACTACTCAGACATCAAGTTCAAACACAAGTAAAGTAGATGCACAGCTACAAGCAGAAGACCACTCTGAAATGACTCCTGATTCTGATGATGAGTGGACGGAAGAACAAAATGAAGATACTAATCCTGCTGGCTCATTAGATACCATGCTGGTACCACAATTTGACAATGACAGTAGTTTGGCTTACTGTTTTGCACCAAGTGAAGGTAATGTCCCTCTTGGCCTTTTTCAAGACCTGCATGCTGAAGAACTTGCTTTCCCAACCCTGTTTTGTGGACAACCTAGAAGTAGAACTAACATCAGAGTTCATTACAGTAGTATTTGTAAGTGGGAGCTCAGACACAAAGACAGAAGATTTGCAAAATCGGTTGCAAACATATTTTATAAAGCAAAGAAGCTTCAAATCAATCAGATCCAACAAAAAGCTACTCTTAGTTTGAGAAAAAAGAAGACTGGTGGCAAAAAACTTACTGCAGAGATTTTCAAGAATATGGAACGTGTACAAGAAATGCTTTCCCTTGATGAGGGATTCAGAGTTTTCAGGACTGTCCGAGGTTCTCCACCATACTGGGAAAAAACAAAGAAGGAGCTTTTTGCAATGATTCGTCAGCTTGGCATTCCAACTTGGTTCATGTCTTTTTCAGCAGCTGAGACACGCTGGTTACATCTTCTTAGAATTCTTGGCAGAACAGTGCACAATCAGGAGTATTCAGATGCCGAGATGTTGAACATGACATGGCATGAAAAATCTGAACTGATACAGAGTGATCCTGTAACTTGTGCACGACACTTTGACTACATGGTTCGAAGATTCCTCAATGATGTGTTGCTTACTTCATATCATCCAGTTGGAGAGATTGTTGATCATTTCTACAGAGTGGAATTTCAGCAGCGGGGTTCACCCCATATTCACATGTTAGCTTGGGTCAGCAATGCACCTGTGTATGAAAATGCATCCAACACTGAGGTAGCTTCATTTATAGACAAATACATTACCTGCAACAAACCAACATCTGAACACCTTCCACTCAATTTGCAGACCCACAGTCATGCCAAAACTTGTAGAAAGAAGAGAGAAGGTGTTTGTCGATTTGGATTTCCAATTCCACCAATGCCAAGGACTATGATTCTAACACCACTGGAAAATGTGACACCTGATGAGAAGGATCAATTGTCAGCCCTGTATGATAAAGTAAAGGCATACTTGAATGATTTGAAATTAGCAGATGATGTGACTACAACTTTCCAAGAAATGCTAGATATTCTTGAAGTTACTGAAGAGCAGTATATCCAAGCTATCAGGTCATCATTGACTTCAGACAAAGTTTTCTTGCAGAGATCTCCAAGTGAAATCAGAATTAACGCATACAGCGCAGTTTTGTTGGAAACATGGAAAGCAAACATGGATATACAGTACATTCTAGATCCCTATGCATGTGCTATGTATATAGTCTCTTACATCAGTAAGGGCCAGAGGGGTATGAGTAATCTTATGCAACGTGCAACAAAAGAAGCAAGAGAAGGTAACCTGGACATCAAGCAACGTGTCAGACACATTGGAAACAAGTTCCTTAATCATGTTGAAATCAGTGCTCAAGAAGCTGTATACTTGGTTCTGCAAATGTCTCTAAGAAAGGCTTCTAGACAGTTTGTATTCATAAACACATCACCACCAGAAGAACGCACAATTCTTCTCAAACCACTTGACTACATTCAGCAATTGCCAGATGGTTCTACAGACATAGAGTGTATGGGGTTAATCAAGAAGTATGCTGCCAGACCTAAAGTGCTTGAGAGCTACTGTTTAGCTGACTTTGCAGCATGGTTTGATGTATCTACAAACAAAAAGAAAAATGGAAGTGCTATGCTAGATGGAAATGAATCAGAAGATGATAATGAAGATGAATGGGACATACAAGAACAAGATGACAACACCACTTGTTACACAGTTGGAACATTACAGTTCAAGAAAAGAAGAAAAGCCAAAGTTGTAAGGTATGTACGCTTCAACAAACAGAACGATGTAGAAAACTATTGCAGAGAACAACTCATGTTATTTCATCCGTGGAGAAATGAGACAGATCTAAAAGGCATCTTTGAAACATTCCAAGAACAGTATAAACTGTTAGAGACTTCAGTTAAAGAGAAAGAAGCTGGTTACAATCATAACAGTGAAGCTGTTGATCAAGCAATAGAGTCCCTTGATACAGAAGATTATGACTTTATCCATGGAGATATAGCACCAAACACAGAGCATAAAGAGCAGCTGGACAGAAAAGAGATGGAAATGGCTGACAAGAAAAAAAGCAGTGAACCACACGAATTGTATGACATTGGACAAGACATGGGCATAGCTGTAAATAATGCAAACATGGAAGAGTTGCAGAAACCACGACTGCCAGAATCACAATACCATGAACTGGTGAATAAGCTCAATATCAGACAGAAAGAGTTTTTCTATCATGTACTTCACTGGTGTAAAACTAAAAACCAGCCATTCTACAATTTCTTGACTGGAGGTGCTGGTGTTGGAAAGTCACAGGTTGTGAAAGCCCTTTACAATGCTTTGTTAAGACATTACTCTACTGTACCTGGTAATAACCCAGATGATACACACATTCTTCTCATGGCACTGACAGGTAAAGCAGCCTATGGTATTGGAGGTTATACAATTCACAATGCCTTGCAAATACCAGCTAACCAAGGATATGATTACAAAGCACTTACAGCTGAAAGACTTAATACCTTACAAGCTAAATACCATAACTTGAAAGTTATTTTCATTGATGAAATTTCTATGGTTGGTAATAAAATGTTAAGATTCATTGATCAAAGACTGCAACAAATAATGGGAACAAATAAAATATTTGGAGGTGTTAGCATAATAGCTGTTGGAGATCTGTTTCAACTAAAACCAGTGAGAGATGGGTGGATATTTAATGATTTGAACACAGACTATGGCCCATTAGCAACAAACCTGTGGAAAAGTCTTTTTACTGCATTTGAGCTGACTGAAATCATGAGACAAAAAGATGATCAAAAATTTGCACAACTGCTCAATAGGCTTCGAGAAGGAAAACAAACACAAGAAGATTTGAATTTGTTGAAAACTAGAGAAGTACCACCTGAAAGCATACCATCACATGCTACCCATCTCTTTCAAACAAATGCAAAAGTCAATGCTCATAATGAGAAAATGTTTTCTCTTCTTGATATCACAAAGGTGGAAGTTCCATCTCTTGACATTGTTACTGGTGATGTTTCAAGTACAGTCAAGGAGAAAATTATCAGTCTCATTCCACATGATTCTAACAAGACTATGGGCTTAATGAGCAACCTTCTTCTTGGAATTGGTCAAAGGGTTGATTTGTGCTTAAATGTAGCAGTGGATGATGGACTCATTAATGGTGCGTCAGGCGTTGTGAAATATGTAGATATTGCACAAGGACGACAAGTTGACATAGTGTGGGTACAGTTTGATGACCACAACATTGGAAAAATACTCCGTGCCTCACGGAAAGAACTGTTACACCCACAGATTTGTTCAATGTGGACACCAGTCACTCGAGTTGCAAGACAGTTCAGAATTGGTAGATATAAAAACGCAGAAATTTTACGTAAACAGTTTCCTCTGAGACCTGCTGCTGCCAAAACAGTTCATAGATGTCAAGGTGATACATTGAAAGAAGTGGCCATTGATATGTCAGGAAGAGCAGTCCAGTGTCATATCCACTATGTTGCCTTAAGCAGGGTTACATCATTGACAGGACTGTATATATATGATCTCAATCCTGGAAAAATCAATGTAGATATACGTATTGCAAAAGAAATGGAAGAACTGCGAACAGTGCGATCTATCAAAATGTGTACTCCATGCTTACCAAACATTGAAGGTAGTACAACTATCATTCATCAGAATGTAAGATCATTAAGAAAACATCTCACAGATATCAAGTGTGACAGTGCAATGCTATCTGCAGATGTTCTTCTGTTCACAGAATGTCACCTGTCTGAGAATATTACTGATAAAGAAGTTGATATAGATGGTTACAAAGTGTTCTTGAACTTCCCTTCCCATGCTTCTTCAGTGCATTCACCGTATGGAACTGCCATCTACACCAGAGACAGCATTGTCATTAGACAACAGGAATCATGCAATTTTAACAATGTTGAAATTTCTCATGTTACTGTAGACACAATGACAGGTACACTTCAAATAATTGTAATCTACAGATCTAAAACAGTTTCTATGCAGTGTTTTGAGGATGCTCTGAAGCGTTTGTTCACTTTAATTGATTCTTCCCAACCAACTGTAATCACAGGTGATTTCAATGTTGATATTCTTAAAGACACTCCTGATAAACTCAAATTGCACTCTATGCTGATGGATTCCCTAAACTATAGACAAATTATTCACTCACCTACTACAGATTACAATTCTTGTCTTGACCACATGTATACAAATATCCCAGCACCTAAACTTCAAGAAGGGACAGTACTGGAAAGTTTCTACTCAGACCACAAAGCAATTTGGGTGTCAGTAAAATGAAACAGATCATTTTCTCACTTTGTAATCCACTATCACCCTGAAAAAACTTTGTCCTGATAACACTACCCATCATAAAAGAAGGTTCCCATGGCTTTAAAAACTCATAACCAGGTCATGAATTGTCGTTTTTGTTGTCTACACAAGGAAAAGGTATGCCATGTTGGTATTGGCACAGCTGTTAAAACCAGATATGCAATTCACATAATTGTGAAACTAAAGTGCATGTACAACGCCTGTTTTCATTCACGACAAATGTTAAATCTTGTACAGTTTGGTCATGAAAATGTCATTGAATTTTAATGGGTAAAAATTTCAAAAACCATGATGAAATATTTCAATGAATCTCATCATAAATGCTTTCATACAATTTTGATTACTTATGTGTATGAATCTTTCTATTGACTCAGATGTTGAAGAAATCTGTACAACTGTACTTTCATTTTACTTTCAGAAACCAAGTGGATGAGACAATTTCATGGAGATGCAACTCATGCTTCCTTTACTACTTATAGTGAATGTCTGACCTCACCAAATTGGCACTACCTAACTGTACTCCTGAAGATACCTTGCAAAATCACAACCATGGAATCACTTGCTTGAAGTTCCTCTTGTAAACGCATAGAACTGAAGACATTCCTGAATTTAGTGCTTCCAAAAATGGAGGCAAACTTTTCTTTTTGGATGCTAAGGCAGGATTTGAACTGTATGCCACATTTGCATTCTACTAATATTCAAAAATCCTCTGCTCTCAAACACACTGCCAGATGAATCTGTGATGTTATTGACATACAGTAATTAGTTATGAATGTTGTATTATTGAATTGAAACCACCTTGTGAAATATTTTGTAACTTTGGGTGCCATAACCTTAAAGCACAGTTGTTCGTACTGGATGGACGCAGGTACACATGTATGCTTTCAAGAACTAACAGGATGTTTCATGCTTAAGAAAAACAACCAGACTATTATTACACACTGTATGACATTAGTATTATAGTCTTTGTGACTGCGGGAAAAACTTCATGTTCTTTCTGGCAAAAACAAATCTGGAGGAGAAGATATTATTACCTAGACTTAAATATTGCAGTGTGAATAGGGCAGCCTGTGCTGTAACTTTTTTCTCCCAAACATGTGACCCTTATCACTGAAATGTGTTGAAATGCTTTCACATGTACATCTTGCCGTGACTGTAAGTAAACGTTCATGAATT
Source organism: Holothuria leucospilota (assembly GCA_029531755.1). Classification (NCBI taxonomy): domain Eukaryota; kingdom Metazoa; phylum Echinodermata; class Holothuroidea; order Aspidochirotida; family Holothuriidae; genus Holothuria; species Holothuria leucospilota. The sequence goes on along the minus strand of JAIZAY010000513.1, from coordinate 22,341 downwards.
GCGTATTGTATTAGATGTCTTCCCATTGCAAAAATAATTCCAACCCTGTTGGAACTGAATGTTCCACCCACTTGAAAGTATTATGTTGAATCTTTTAAATGCTTTGATAGGTGTTTCACTTTTTGCAGTTGTAGTGCAAAATAAAGTGCTCATTTACCACTGCAATGTGTTTTAAATATGGTCCATCGACACTTTGCTCATTAATACAGTATCTCAAGAAGGGAAATTCTGACAGTTCTCAAACTTAATACACAGATGCCCCATGTTGAGAGGAAGAACCCTGTTGTTTTTGGTGGAGGTCAAAGGTCATCTGGGGTCACCAGGGGTCAAACATTGAAAACCATGTTAACATGATATCTGCAGCTAGGAAGCTTGAATAGGTTTGATACTGGTATGTGCATGGGTTATGGTAAGAAGATGAACCCTGTTGTTTTTGGCGGAGGTCAAAGGTCATTTGAACAGTGACTGAAAGATATGGGACATCATGGCATTATTTGCAATAGAACATCATCGAAACCTCAATGCATTTTTGCATTCTGGTTCTGTATCAGGTCCAAGGGAATGGAACAACCTTCCTGCAGACCTGCAGTCGTGCGGTTCCTTCACCATTTTTAGGAAAAAGCTCAAGACCTACCTGTTCAGAAAGGCTTTTCAGTAGTTCCTCATCTCTATTTATTTATTTTTTTTTTCAATTTATGTATGTATTTGTTTTGTAAAGCGCCACAGCATATATCTTTTATAGAAGTGTGCGCTTATAGAAATATTATTTTTAAAACAAGAGAAAGAAAACCTTACTTTTTTATTTTCCTTTAACGTGTTTCGAAACGGACACGATCGAAAACAAAACTAACCAAAACCTTATTGCACCAGAAATACTCAGGACGTTTAATAGACTTAACAACAAACATGTGATATCATGCCGCTAGCCTAAGTGTAAAAAGCGTAATATACTTGAAGCACAGTGTTTCTAGTTTATGTTTATGTTCCTGTCCGATCCGGTTTGAGTTTTGTTTTTTGTTTGTATGTGCCGTTTCGATGCACTTAAAAAGCACCAGTGTTTCTAGTGCCCGTTTCTGCGTACTTAAAAAGAAAAAAAAAAAAAAATACTTGAAGCACATAAACACACCTGGCCTAGGCCACGCCCAGTGGCAGTCTAATATAAACAATACACCAAAACTGCATCCGGATAGGGAGCTTAAGCGTGGGGATAATGAGGTAACCCTTTACCACAAGTGCCTCCGGGGCACCCTTGGGCAAGGTGCACCTGTATTTGCCCTGTGCTTTTTACGTGTTGTTGCCTTCGGGCGTAGGGTCGCCTTCGAGCGTGGTGTTGCCGTCGGGCGTGAAGTTGCCTTCGGGCGTGTTGTGTTGCCTTCGGGCGTTGTTGCTTTCGGACGTTTGTTGTTGCCTTCGGGTGTGTGTTGCTGCTTTCTGGCGTATGTTGTTTTCCTGTTTGTAAATAGTCTTGTGTGGCGGGTGGGCTGGGGGTTTCGTATATGTTGGCCAGTGACTGAAGGTGTAACCGAAGTGTGACCGAAAGTGGTTCAACCTCAAAACAAGAGAAAGGAAACCTTACTTTTTTATTTTCCTTTAACGTGTTTCGAAACGGACACGATCGAAAACAAAACTAACCAAAACCTTATTGCACCAGAAATACTCAGGACGTTTAATAGACTTAACAACAAACATGTGATATCATGCCGCTAGCCTAAGTGTAAAAAGCGTAATATACTTGAAGCACATAAACACACCTGGCCTAGGCCACGCCCAGTGGCAGTCTAATATAAACAATACACCAAAACTGCATCCGGATGTGGAGCGCTTTTTAAGTGCATCGAAACGGCACGTACAAACATAAAACGAAAAAACTCAAACCGGATCGGACAGGAACACAAACGCAAAACTATCCACACACCACCAAATCAAACGGAAAAGTATGTTCATTACAACAATAGAACCACACACACACTGACAACCCAATACCCCACAAACTAACCTCCCCCCGGCCACCCCAAACCAATATTACTACATACCGCCAACGAAAGACAACACCAGAACAAACCACCACCACCCAACAACAACCAAAAAAACCAAAAGATCAGACCAAACAATCATCACAAACTGCCCCAAGGGGCCACGAGGGGTCCGGGCGGGGTCCACCTGCCACGAGGGGTCCGGGGTGGAGTCAACTTGCTATATTTACAGTATGTACACTATATACACTATTTACACAAAAACAAAAAAACTGAACAAAACTGGGCCAAAAATACAGGCGCGCCTTGCCCAAGGGTGTCCCGGAGGCAGTTGTGGCAAAGGGTAACCTCATTATCCCCACGCTTTAACAAGCTCCACAACCGGATGCAGTTTAACGTCCTACCCAGGACCGGATGTGGAGCTTAAGCGTGGGGATAATGAGGTTACCCTTTACCACAACTGCCTCCGGGGCACCCTTATTTGCCCTGTGCTTTTTACGTGTTGTTGCCTTCGGGCGTGTGGTCGCCTTCGGGCGTGGTGTTGCCTTCGGGCGTGAAGTTGCCTTCGGGCGTGATGTTGCCTTCGGGCGTGATGTTGCCTTCGGGCGTGGTCTTGCCTTCGGGCGTGGTGTTGCCTTCGGGCGTGTTGTGTTGCCTTCGTGCGTTGTTGCTTTCGGACGTTTGTATTTGCCTTCGGGTGTGTGTTGCTGCTGCCTTCTGGCGTGTGTTGTTTTCCTGTTTGTAAATGGTCTTGTGTGGTGGATGGGCTGGGGGTGTCGTATACGTTGGTCACAGAAATTTTGTTTTGCTAGCTTGGTGTAAGGTAACTTTGTAAATATAGTTCATGGTTGTGTTCTTGCCGGTCCGGATTTGGTTCTTCCTGTTTGATAGTGTCCGTTTCTATGCACTTAAAAAGCCCCCCGTAGGGTCGCCTTCGGGCGTGAAGTTGCCTTCGGGCGTGTTGTGTTGCCTTCGGGCGTTGTTGCTTTCGGACGTTTGTTGTTGCCTTCGGGTGTGTGTTGCTGCTTTCTGGCGTATGTTGTTTTCCTGTTTGTAAATAGTCTTGTGTGGTGGGTGTGCTGGGGGTGTCGTATATGTTGGCCACAGAAATTTTGTTTTGCTAGCTTGGTGTAAGGTAACTTTGTAAATGATTGTAAGTAGTTCATGGTTGTGTTCTTGCCGGGCCGGATTTGGTTCTTCCTGTTTGATAGTGTCCGTTTATATGCACTTAAAAAACAAAACTTGCAATTCCTTCTAACTGCTTAGATAACCAAGCACCCTGAAACAATCAATTTCCCGGTGGATACCCCCTTAATTTACAAAAGAGACCTCAACCCATTAATTTCATAAAGCAGACTTACGACATTTGAGTCCCTGGCGTACTTTAGAGTAAGTGCTAAAATAATAAATGGGAACTTACCCTGAGTTCAGAAGCCAGGTGCTTGCTACCAGCAGGACCAGATCCAAACAAGCCAGTCTCCCGGGCTAAGAGCGGAGATATGGAGCAAACACTGCCAATGACTTGCCCAAGCTGAGGCACTGGGTGGAGGGGTCTGTGTCCAGAGCTCTGGAGTGGTGCCTGGACCAGGCGCGAGTACTATATAGGCACCGCTTCTGCCGGAGCAATTTGAGTTTGGCCTATGCTTGCAATATTTACAAGGTCCTATACAAACAAGCTAGGCTACCTATATACCTACTGATGAGCTCACTAGTAATAGGTGACCTAAGACCAGTTTAATTTTAATTTCAAAAACAGTGGAATTTTCCCATCAATATTCATTGATGAGCTTGCCATAATGAATATTGATAGCTTAACATAAATATGCAGTTAAAAACAACTTGGAAAAGAAATTCACTACAGTACAACTTGACTGGCGAGACTTTAAGACAGCCCCTGTAATTCAAGGCGGCATAGCGCCACCAATTCCCCAATGTAATACTTGAAATTCGGCATTTACACTTAGTATTATCTTCTCTAGGGGGGATGCCGAGCTTGCTCAGTACAGTATCATCAACCGCAATTCGCTGGGCCAGTCGCTGATAGATGGTTGTGATCTGCCTCTTTTTTGGAGAGTTAGGTAGGGTTTTACGTCTCAACTTATAACCTTCTGGTTCAATCTAGCGGCGCCTAATGTGGGGCACTCCAGACAGAGAACTATACGTGGGATGAAGCCACAGTTGTTTGATGATGCAGTACATCAGCCGGTTTTTTCGTGAGTCAACCAAATGTGCTGGGCCATGACGTTTTCCAAATTTTAGCTTTTGGACCAATGATGAACATGCAGGGTCGCCTTTTGTACGCCCAAATAAGGAATGTCCCCAACGAGAAGAGTAGAGACTATCAAACTGGTCAATGCTTCGGTCATGGAGGTCGAGATTATTCCAAGCATGTATAACATTCTGCCTCTGAGTGTTAGTTAAGGCAAGCTTTCCCTCCTCTAATCCAATGTTAACTAGCACACTGCCCAGATGTTCCACATGCTGGTACCCTGGCAAGTGATTTGGGCCACACACATCTTCTATGCTTGGGTCTTTGGGTTTGGATTATCCTTTAGTTTGTCAGTGCCTGTTTCTACGTACTTAAAAAGCTCTTCTATGCTTGGGTCTAGTTCCTCAGAGACCTGATTGTCTGTAAAGGTCACAGTCACATTGAAAGGAATAACATCCTCATCACTGTTATAGCCATCATCTTCCTGCTGCACTTCCACTTCTTCTACTACATCTGACACCTCATCGTCAACATCAGTTGCTGTTTGAAGAGTCTCTCTAGTCTCCTTATAGTAGTTTCTGGCACTGAAAGAGTGGAACTAGCTTTCATCTCAGTACCAGCTGGAACGAGGACGGAAGTTGACCTCTTCCAAATCTGCAGTTTCTTGCAGCGTTGGGCAAAAAGTTGTGGAAACCTTCCAGACTATTACTTCCTCTGGACGTGACGTAGAAAGGAAGTGATACACCGTTACGTGTGACGTGTTTTGTGATAGTATACATATTCATCCCTGGTGGATCTTGGATACATTCCTGGTGTTTCTGTTGTCCATCCCAAACCTGATGTATGGCATCATCATCCTTAAAAAGAGACAGTCCATTTTCATCCAAACCAGCTGCACCTTTCAAACAATCAACAGCATTCTGCACTCTCACATAGGTCTCATGGGCCCCAACTGTAACTCTTCTTACAAAGTGCTTCAGGTCATCCTTGGACACATACCTGGCCATGATCTGACTGTCTGACAGGCCTTCATACCTGTTGGGGGATCCTCCTCTTATTGCTTTGATCAGGAGAGCCATGTCCTCCCTGTTGTAAGCAAATACTGCAGCAGACAGGGCAGATTTGAACAAAGCGTATTCAGGGTGATGGTCTGTGTGCACTGCAGCATCAAATCGGTGGATGCAATGAAATATGTCTAAGTGAATCACCATCCCTGACTCCATCCACTCACTGAAGAGTTTCTCAACAGAAGAGACGACTTTACCCTGTTCTCACATACCTGTCAATCAGACCCTCAACTTTCAACTGGTTCTTCACCGGTGAGAACACTTGCCAGTACTTGTGAAAGCTCATTGCCAACATTGGTACACCACTCTGTGGTTCCACAGTTTTAGAAGTTTTGGGTGGGTTAAACTTGAGAACACCAAAATTGAACATGATGTGGGTACGATAGTCATCGATGCTCTCAGCTTTTGATATCAAGAATGCCTTTCTTAGCAGTTTGGCACTTGGAAGCTTCCTCCGTTGAGGTGGGTTCCTGTGGGATTTCTTCCTCGAGAACAAATTTTACCAAAAAAGAAAAACCAATGGCCGGGACTGATGCAGCCCCAGTAAGCGGAAAGATGATTTTAGTCCTGATTAGAGCGCGCATTGGCCACACTTACCTTACCCATGCCTATTTACTTCATGGGGATGAGAGACCATATTGCATCCCGTGTTATTGTGTTGTCATGGTCAGTCACATTCTCGTTGACTCTTACGAATACGCCCATAGTCGTCAGAAGTACTACACTGTACCAAACCTGACGACATTATTTGAGCACACAGACCCTTCTCTCATTCTGGGCTTCCTGAAGGAAAGTGGCCTGTATAGAAATTTTTGACGTAACTCCCGCACTTGCATTTACCTAGACTTTTGGTTGAATTCTAACCCCATCTTACTTTTTTCGGTTGAATTTTAACTCCCCATTCTAGCTGACACTATATAACACATTCGTGTTGGTGTGTTGTTAAACCCCATCTAACTACCCGAGGGGTTGGGGGTGGGGTGGGGAATGAAAACCCTATCTTGGAACAATTTAGCCACGTCCTTTCCCTTATGGTTTCCCGCAGTAAGACAATGAGGTCTGTTAATGGCAACTGCCGGAAGAGACCCAGAGAAGATAATGAGGAACCTCCTGTCACAGACTGATCTGTACTTTTAAATAATATGCACAGGACGATTTTTTTAATTCGTTTGTCATAAGAATTTGAAGATATGGCAGTAACAGTAAATAAGGTAGTATTTAAGAATATATCAAGGATATTGCCACCCAAAGCAGCACATGGTAGTGCTGCCTTGTATCTACTTTCAGGTGGTTATTTAAGTATACAGCATCTCGCGCTGTTGAGTAATTGATTTTTCTGTGCGTTTGGGTTCAAAGGGGTATTTAAAAGGTCACTTGTATCCCCTGTATCTGTGGTGTCACCGTCAGTCACATTCTCGTTGACTGCTATGAATACTCCCATATTCGCCAAAAGTATTACACTGTGCCAAACCCGAAGACGTTTGAGAACACAAATCTTTCGCTCATTCTGGACATTCTCAAAAAAAAAAGTAACCTTTACGTGAAATTTTGACAGGACTCCCACATTTGCTTTTGTTTTGCCCAATCCTTTTTCCTTTTAGGTGATTTCACCTCACCATTACGCCCTTTTTGATTCCTTGCCGAAGGCAGGCAAGGAATCTATGCGATGGTGATGGCGTGTGTGTGTATGTGTGTGTGTGCGTATGTATGTGTGTGTGTGACGCTGCTTGTAAACACTCTATCTCAAGAAAGGTAATCTTGGGGAACCTCATACTTGGCATGTGGATACCCTATATTGAGTAGATGATCCCTATTGTTTTTGGTGAAGCTCAAAGGTCATTTGGGGTCACGAGAGGTCAAATAGTGAACGCCATAGAAATTGCTTGTAAACACTCTATCTCAAGATGTGTAACTTCAAGGAATCTCATACTTGGCATGTGCATGGCCCATATCAGGAAGGTGATCCCTATCGTTTTTGGTAGAGGTCAAAGGTCATTTGGGGTCACCAGAGGTGAAAAGGGCCAAAATCGTCCAAGCACAATATCTTTGAATGTAGTTTAATGTGGTTTAACTTGAAACTTGCTGTGTAGCTGGCTTTTATGTAGTACATATTTGTCCTAAAATTTCATGAAGATTAGAAGTCATTTGAGGTCAAAATTGGCATTTTCTTTAAAGGTCTTCATTCTACGGTAGCTGTGATGAACCATTCATATCAATAATGTGATAACGGTCTACGTATATTTACTACACGCTCTGTAAAACTTAACCATACCCCAAGGGCATCCGTATCCAGAAGATCAGATAGCTGTTAGCTGATGGTATTCAGCTCTCCCATTGGATAGTTGTCCTGACGCAGTGAGTCTCTCATGACGATAGGCCGAACTATCCAGTGGGAGGACCGGATTTCGAAGATGGGGGAAATCCCTTTATACAAGTGACGTCACCATCGCGACGACTAAACGTGATCATGTGCAAACGAAATTTTCGCAGAAAAATATTCCTTTTTTTAAACACATTTATCGGTCCAAATGAGTCGTCATACCACAGAAGTGCTGTACGGGCACGATTGGAAGATTGTTGTGAATTGATAACGGAGAATAAGGCATGAACAGCGTGATTCAGGCAGGCGAAGTTGGTACCGAAAGGCGAAAGGCTGTGAAGTGCGCTACCTTTCCACTATTATATGTACTGTATATAGCCTAAGGTATTAACTTACTCGTTTACTGTATAACGTTAGGACAGCCTGTGACTAACTGTTACTTGTTAGTGTTACTAAGTGCAAGTATCGTTAGAATGAAGGGTCTTACAAAGTTACATGTAGGCAGCTGGCTAATGATTTGTAGAAATCAGTTAGGCCAAGACCTACCTACGAGTATAGCCTAGGCCCATACAGGAAAGTTCAAGAGTTTTCATGCAGATCTGTGGCAAATGAAATTGTATGCCGTACTGGCTTTGCCCGCTTTGGTGCACGATGGCGACGTCATTGGGGGGGGGGGGGGGGGGGCAAAAAAAAGTGAATGTCGATACTATAACAAACACTAATGTTAGCCTAGCCTACACCTTAAGCCAAGTACACAGTAGGCCTATGTCTGCAGTAACCAACAGTAATGTATTGTAGGGTCAGGCTGCAGGATTATGCTTTCTGAGACTGGGGTGTTAACAATAAGTTGGCGTGGCATAGGCCTAGTCCCCTGTAAGGTTTCACGGTACCGCTGAAATTTGGTACTGCCACAAATGGTACCGGTAATACCGCAATACTGGTTCCATTAGAGAAAATAGTCCAGTTTTTAACACAAAATACCTGCAAAAATGTTTAGATTCATCAGCTCAAAACTAAGCTTATTAAGTGATAGAGAGTCAGGGTTGTAGCTACTCTGGTCCGCGCCAGGTCAGTGAACCACAACAAAATTTTCTGCTAATATTTGTGGGTAGGCTACAACCCTAGTTCACATTTCATGCAGCAAATTTTTCATGCTTTGTAGCAAATCACAAAGACAGTAGGCCACATTCGATCTATCAACTCATAGGCCTACATAATGCGTACGTAGTCGAGTACAGTCCATCGATTTGTGGACAGTATCGAACGGATACTTATGTAGTAAACTAGTAATATACAGTGCGTGCATGCAGTACCTACCCCTCTTTATGATACTAAAACACCTAAAAACAAGCACATGTGGGCCTACACCCTGTGTTTGTGTATATGCATTACACGGTAGGATGGTGTGAAATAGCCAAGTAGGCCTAGTTGCATGGCAGTACTGTGGGCTTCGAAGTTCCATTTATAGTTTGTTCTGTGAGAGACTTTGGTTAAGGTTATGGCCGGGATGTGGCTAGGGATGTGGCAGCAATATTTATACTCTTCTTATTTAAGAGAAGTGAATACTTGACTCACAATAAGAACAAAAAGATTTGAGCATAGATAGCATTATTTGTCACTGCCATTCTCCCGACTGTTGGCTTCGGCCCGACTATGTACTATTGAAAATGGAATATTGGTACATGGATGTCAGTTAATGGTTCCTTGGACCCTTATTCGCAACATTCATGGAGTGGCTCCGCCATATGTTACCCTGGACTTGGCCCAACCTGTGTCCACTGTGGTGCTATGGTAGAAGGGAATAGAGCGCCAACTCTTCCCTTAAGGGTGCCATGATATTGCTAATGGGGTTTGTGGCAATTGTACAGTACTCCCCAGTTTATGTTTCGTTCAGTCGCAATTCCGGATAGCAGTCACTTGGTGGGGTCCTACTAATTTTAGCCCGGCTCGCCCTGTGCTACCTAAACTTAGCCTGGCTATACATGAGTGTACATTATAGAAGCATCGTAAATGTACGTAATGAGGTACGATAAAGTTGACTGCCTAAAGAACTTGGTGGCCGAAAAATACCTTTTCAATGTTGTATTTTGAAGGCAAAAGTGTGATTTTATTTATATTTTTTTAACAAAAGTAATTACAGAATGAGTCAATGAGTCTGCATTGACAATATTAATTTTTATCAATCATAAATGTCAAAGATCATGTTCAGTGTTTTGGCAAAGTTACTGCAAAGTTTGCCGGGTCCATAGGCCTGCCTGGAGTGCCTCAGCTTGAATGGGCATCAACAGTTGAGTGACGGGCATGTTACTTTTGAAAGTGTAGGGGATTATTCTCCGCCCACTCGGCCACTTTTCTTTCCCGGCAGACGGAATCCTGTATGTGAAAATAACTAGAGGTACATTCGTGATCATACCGTAATTTCATTAGCTCTGACAACATGGGCGTCCAAGGTTGAGGCAAGGGGGACACTTGCCCCCCTGGAAAATCAAAAACGAAGAAAAAATAACTAAACCTTCAAGACTACTTCTGTCAAATTTTGAAATGATCTCACACCATTTTGCATCTAGGCTCCTTGAAAAAGACAAAAACTTTTCAAAGGGGAGGGACGCCCCCTCCCCAGGCCAGCGACAATCCTACTTTGATGTGACCCCTCAAAGTGGTTTCCCCCAGCTACGGGCCTGCTAATCTGATCAATTAAAGTTTTTCCCCCATGATGTGACAACATAGCCTAACTTAACACATACAGTAATTGGCTTTTTTTGGGGGGGGGGGGGGGGGGGGGGGGACAAACTTGTTTAATATTACTATACGTGTGATTACGTACCAATTTGCTGTTAATACGTTTGCTAAACAATTGAACTTCTTTACGGCGGTTGATTTGTACGTACATGGACAGCCGGGCTCTAAATTAGTAGGACCGCTTGTGCTGGGCTTCCAGTATGTTAGTAAATATCTGCACACTGTATACTATGCATAGTAATGTTGTAGGCCTATACTTACGGAACCATTATGCTGCAAGCAACATTTTGAGGAAGCTGTATGTTTTCATGTATAGTTTTTCATAAAATACTGTTGTACTCCTCCATTGGTTAATAATATTGTCTATAATAGTTTAAAGCTTAGATGAGTTACAAATACAACGCAAAGCTGTTTCTTGCAAACTTTTATTCTCCAAGTTAAAACAAACGTCACAAAGGGTACTCATTAGCAACATAGGATAACATTAAAATTAACATTTCTCGAGCTGAAATTTGTTATTGGAATGGTGAAAATAATTATCAAATGCACGTTTCAGGTTTATAATTTAATATAAAAATGCAAGGCAGTTATCCAATGGATGTGGTGTTTATAATTCAGTAATATTCCATTCAATTGTATTTTCAAAAAAAATATTTTCGCAGTAGAGTACATCGGGGTACGGTTCTCATCGATACTTGGGTACTTTATGATGGGTGGTAAACATATGGGTACGGTATATACTTTGTATCTTACAAAATAATACGGTATACCGTGAAATATTGTAGCCCATTGCATAGACATAATTTGGCGCGTACTTCTGTGGCGTACATCCATACAAACTTCTTCAGTATGTATAGGCCTAGGGCCTACTATGTGAATTTGAGAAAGGTTGAGACCAGACAAAGCTTTTGATTCCTTGACATAGAGGAATCTATGACAACGGTGATGCCATGTTAGCCGTATGTATGTGTGTGTCTGCTGTATGTATGTGTATGTGTGTATGTGACACTTGAGCTTGTAAACACTATCTCAAGAAGGGTAACCTCAAAACATGAGTTTAGGGAGAGAGAACGTTCATTAGCAAACATGATGGTGCTTCGAAGATTGCTTTTTACAGTTGCATTGGCAAAGGAATCACTAAGCCTTTTGGCTTTCTGGTTTATCTAGCTGACACTGTAAAACACATTCGGTATTGTTAAACCCCTATCTAACCTTAATAAGGTCACTTGAGCTATTGCAGTGCCCAAGTAAAGTAGTCTTAAAGTAACCCTCGGCCTTAATTAAAAGCAAAAAAAAAACTTTTTGAACAGTAAATAAGGTTGCCGTCGCTAAAAAACACCACACTGGGCGAGCGAGTTACTGCCTGTGGCTTGAAAGTTTTCTAGCAAAGTGCAACAACCCATCCCTTTTATGGCCCTTCCTCATGCAAATGACACTGAACAAGATAATTCTGCAAAACATCTCTCTTCACAATCTCATTCCTCAAAGAGATCAAACCACTTTATGTTTAGGTGCTTAACAAGTTTTGTGTTCGGGAGGAAGGGACACGAAGCCAAAAGTCATGTCCCCGGAGACGTTGCAGGCAGATGTCTGCAGGTCGGGGCATGACAAAGCTGAGTGCCCCAACGACGGTGCGGTGAACCTTTGTTCAGGAGGAGGGACATGTTTCTGGCGCGTGCCCCACATCATACTCCGCCCGCGCTGGTGCAGATGTGGAGCAGGACACCTGAAAAACCCCCGCAAGCAGACCCAGAGGCCTCACAGTCGGACTCAGACCATATGATGGAGGATCCTGAGTCCCCTTCACCAAGAGGTGGTAGACCAGGTGCTACAGGATCATGCTGCATCTGAGCACTGTGAGTCTGGGACCCTGAGGCAGGCCTTTCAGTATCTTCTCCCCACATCACCCGAGGAGGCCTGTTGTGTCAGTTGTGGAGGGTGCCTCTCCAGCTCCCTCAGGACTCCGAGTCAGATGCTGTCATGTCAGTTGCCGGAGAGCCTGTCTCGGAGCCTCCACCCAGATTCCCACCAGGGGAGAGCTGGTTTTGACCTGATCGACTTCCGTGAGGGGGGAGATTCAGATACCAATCTGAAGAGGTCGGCCTCAGGTGAGGTGCCAGTCCACCACACTGGGGCACCCACGCCGAGCCCAAGGAAGCAAAAAGATCAAGTACCCAGGGGAGTAGGTAGCCACTCATTTTGATCATGGGCTAATCCCCTGTCCCTCTTGACCCTGAACGTTAACGGCATGAGGGACAGTCGGAAGCGGTCAAGGATATTTCAGTTCTGCAGATCACTGGGTGTGGACTTCGTTTTCCTCCCATAGGGACCACAACATTTACAAATGAGGACGATGTCCACACCTGGTCCTTTGAGTGGGGGGGGGTTTTACATGCTTCCTTTGGTTCCAACCAACGTCTTGTGGTTTCAGTTATTTTAGTTTCGCCAAGGGGACTCCTCTGGGTGGGAAAGGTTGATTGTGATCATGAGGGCCGGTTGGTATGCATTACAATAAGACACCCTAGCGGGGATTTTTTACGTGTAACGTGTATGCGCCCAATCGACCGCCCTTCAGACAGAAGGGACTTTTTCAGACCCTAGCCATCCTTCGTTCCTGGCAGTGCTCCGTGGATCCTGGATGGAGACTTTAAACTGCGTTCCCCGACACACAGCTGGACCGAATGTCCATACGTACATCTTCGGGCTGTAGTGTCGGCATGTCGGAAATTAGGGACATGTTCACAAAGAATCACGACATGGTTGTACGTTTGGAGAGCGCAACATCCTGGCTTGCCGTTGTCACTGGCATCGCCCTGATGGCACGGGACGCCTCAAGGTGCTTGGTACGGGTGTACTCTCCATCTGCACTGCCCCAAACCGGGGTGACTGTGAAGTTTTGACATGTCCAATTTCAGATCATGATGCAGTTACTGTCTCCTTTCAGCCTCCAGAGTCATGGCCAAAAGGGAGGGGGTTTCTGGAAAATCGACACAGATATTCTAACGGAGGCAGACTACAGCGAACAGTTTGAAGCCAGGTACGAAGGGTGGGCGAACATTGAAGCCGGCCTTCTCATCGGTTTTAGAGTGGTGGGATGACGTAAAGTCCGCATCAAACAGTTTACCGTTGAATACTGCGTAGCAAGAGCTCGTCGAAGAAAGGGAGGAGTTCCTCTCGCTATGCTCTAGGGAGAGGGAACGGGGACTCCTCCGCACTTCACGCAATCCAAACAGTATCTCGATCAGAAATTGCACGGGGGCCCGCGTTCGTGCTCGCGTGCATTGCGTGGAGGCGCGAGGAAAAGCCAACTATCAAATTCTTACGGGGATGTCACAAAGTATGCCATCCGATCGCCGCAATAAGAGCAGTCCGTGACGTCCACGGTACGGTACAGAAGGACCCTCTCGACGTCGTGGAGGTATTTAAGACCTTCTATGAACAGCTTTATACCCGGGCAGATGTCGAGGTAGACCTTCAAGGGTCCCTATTAGATAATATGAACAAGACCCCCTCTAAAGAGCAGAATGATGGGACTTGGTTCTCCCGACTGTCGACGAGCTCTGGAAGGCTGTCGGCGAAGATGAAAGGCGGAAAGGCGCCTGGGTCCGACGGTATCCCAGTGGAATTTTACAAACGCTTCTGGGCTGGTACCGTCGGACACGATCTCCGTGATGTATTCGCCTCTGCCTTCCTTGCTGGCTCATTGAGTCCCTCGCAGCGCACAGGCGTTATAACATTGTTACCAAAGTCTGGAGACCCCCATAGAACCGAAAAACAAGCGACCAATTACCTTGTTAAAATGTAGATTACAAGCATTCTGGCGGAAAGCCCTTTGTAACAGGCGAGGCACGGTCTGCCGGATCTTGTAGGTTCTTTCCAGGACATGTGCGGTGCGGGGACACAGTATTCAGCAGAACCTCTGGTTGATGCGGGACTTAGTTGAATATGTGATGGACCGTGATCTGATTGGTCCGGTCCTGGGTAGGACTTTAAACTGCATCCGGTTGTGGAGTTGTTTAAAACGTGGGAGTAATGAGGTTACCCTTTTCCACAAAACCTACCTCCGGGGCACCCTTGGGCAAAGGTACACCTGTATTTGCCCCACGGTGCTTTTTAAGTGCTGTTGCCTTTGGGCGTAGTGTTGCCGTTGGGGCGTGTGTTGACTTTGGGCGTGTGTTGCCTTTGGGCGTGGTGTTGCCTTCGGGCGTGGTGTTACCCTTCCGGGCGTGGTGTTGCCTTCGGGGAGGTAGTGTTGCCTTCGGGCGTAGTAGGTTGCCTTCGGGCGTTAGTGTTGCCTTCGGGCGTAGTGTTGCCTTTCGGGCGTAGTGTTGCCTTCGGGCGTGGTGGTAGTCTTTGGGTGTGTGGTGGTTTTGGGCTGTGTGTCTTTTGTTTTTAGTGTGGCCCGGGGGGAGGTTTGGTCTGTGGGGTATTTGGGTTGTCAGTGGCGTGTGTGGGTTCTATTGTGTTAATGAACATAATTTTCTGTTGATTTGGCGGTGTTGTGGATAGTTTTGCCTTTGTGTTCCTGTCCGATCCGGTTTGAGTTTTGTTTTGTTGGTTTGTATGTGCCGTTTCGATGCCACTTAAAAAGCACCGTGAATCTTCCCATGTGCGCTGTCTCCCCTCGATCCAGGAGAAGGCCTTCGACATGGTTGATCACGGATTCCTCTCTTAATATCTTGAAGAAGTGTAATTTGAATCCAGTTTTGTTAAATGGACCTCTTTACATTGTATAATAGTGTAGTATAGTCGGTGATCGTTAACGGCCTACTACCGTGGATCCCTTCAGAGTCAACGTGGGGTATCGGCAGGGGTGTCCCTGTCACCTCTACTCTATGTATGTTTAGTGAATCCTTGCAAGAGCCTTCCAAGTTGAACCTTTGTTTCGACCTTTTCACCCATACCCGGTGGAGCTGAAGTCAAGTGCCTCCAGTATGTGGACGATTTGTCACATGAGTTATCTCCGAACCTAGATTCTCATTCAGAGACCCTTTCTGGCACGCTGTCAACCTTTTCAAAGAGCGACAGGTGCCAGAATGAACCCCACCAAGACCAAAGGAACTCGTCTAGGTAAGTGGCGGTCGCGAAACAACCTGCCTTCGCGGCATCATGGGTAGACGACGCCATAAAAATCAAATGCATATGGTTTTGGTTGACGTTCAACCGAGTCACTTACCTGCGAACTGAGAAAGTTTGGACCTGGTGGAAGCTAGGTTGAAGGACTCGGCGATCGAGCTACATTAGTCTGCTGGGGGAAGGAACAGTTATCAATCGTTCGCGTTTACCTCTCCTTGTGGTATCCGGGCACTGTTTTGGCCGCTCCAGGAGGGTGTCCTGGTTTGCGGACTCGAGAGGGAAGTGTTTAGGTTTCATTGGTCAGGGAAAAACGGAGGCTGGTAAGAAGGAGAGTGGTGTGGTACCAGGTTCTAGGAAGGGGGGGATTGGGCCTGTGCCCACTTTTCCCTTCAAAAGCTCCGTTTTTCGCCTGATCCAAATGTGTTTTTAGTGCCCGTCGACAGCCAGAGCCGTTTGACCTACTTTGTCCGTTATTGGGGATGGATTAATCATTTCCGTTGGTGTTTCTTTCCTACCCTGTTCTAGAAACAGTTGTTACCTCACAGGTTGGAAGGCAAAACGAAGGCATACTCGTCAGATGAGGGAAAAAACTTCCGTATTATGTGCAACTGTAGGGTGTACGTTTGCATCCAGTGCGGGAGGAACCAGTATACCGGGCCATTTTTGATGACTGGTTGAGTTCAGGTACTTAGACAACGGGCTATGCTTCAGGGCCGGAAGATGTGGAGTTGTAGTCCAAAAGCAGGTCACTCGATCAACCAGCCGGCGTGACCCTTCTCTGTGGCGGATCCGCACACGACGCCATTGAACGAATCCTCAAGGCGCCTCGGTGGCGTCTGGAGATTCGCATTGTGCCACCGCAATGGATGCAACAAGGTTGGAGAGTTGTGAACCATGTGTGGGGACAGCTGTGGCTTTGTAAGGCCCTACTCTGGGATGTGGTTTCAAGCTTGGCTGCATCGCCTCACGTTTTTTGTAAACACCTGGGCGGTAAGCCAGCGACTACGCTTTGTATGGTCTGTCACCCCGGCCATTGCAATACAAAGTGTTTCGCGGGAGGATTACTTACCTTTGTCGGCCTCCAATAAAAGCTGGCCTTGTGGAAGAGACGGTGTAAGATTGTGTGTAGGGAGAGGTGGAAGCCTGCGGACGTAGTTCTGGCGTTGGTGAGGACGGACGATTAAGCTGATGGTGGAGGACGGAATTAGTCCGTTTGCCCAAGGTCGACGTTTCGGCAGGTGTGTGGGGGTCTCCTTGTTTCACAGTGCGGGCGGGCCGGTGATAGTTAATTTGTAAATATTGTAAACATTGAGGATTGTAAATAGGTGTTTTTGTACATAGTTTATGACAGACATTTTGTTTGCTAGCGCATGTACAGGAATTATGTAAATAGTTCGAGAGCTTGTGGTTTTTTTGTCCGGTCAGGTTTAAGTTCTCCTTGTGTTTTCTTCCGTTGCAAGACTGTTTAAGACGTATCGTAAAAAAGCACAAGTGTTGAAAAATAAAAGAGTAATTTGCTACAAAAAGTTGTAAACACTCACCACTATTCAAATACAGTCAAGGAACAACCTTTCTCCCTACTAAGCTGAAACTTTAGCACATCTTCTCTTGAGAGCAAAGGGTGTGTAGCCTGCGACATAAACGTAATCACTTCTTCATGGCGATCGGCAATTAAATGTTTCTACCCCAGAAAAACCTGTTGGGTAAACACATTTTTCCAAATCCTTAATCATAAGTTTCAGGAGGAATTCAAGGAGTGTTGGAAACATTAACAGCTGAGTTTTCCCAACAAAAACAGGGAGGAATGTTAGGATCAGCTTTATTAACAGGTCTTGTACCCTGATTTGTTCACCATATCAAATCACACCTGTATGCTGTGAATTTTATTCCCATATTTTCCCATTAGGTTCTAGATTACTCCTGGCTGGGGAAAAAGTAAATTGTTTTGTGAAACTAATCGAGATACTTTACTTGGAAATTTTTGTACCATCCTAAGTGTTAGTAGACAACTCCTTGGAATAAGGTCTATCGCTACATTAATGGCAACACTACCAAATAAACCTGCTAAAAATCTTTTCCCTTATCCTTTTACCAGGAATTGACTTCCATTTCTTTGTCCTTCTCATTGGGGCGAGTAGGTTCTGTGGGGCACGTCTGGATGGTAGAAGAATATATAAATGATACATTAATGGGCACTGCTAAAAGGAAGTTTGCATTACACTGTTTAACTTCTCCAAGCCTGAAAAATAAAACAAAGTCGGCTAATGGCATTGATGGTTGAATTTCTTTGAAGGGGCTGTTCAGGCCTCGATTGTTCAAATATCCCAAAAAAAGCTTTTTTAAAATCAGCTAATGGTAAATGGGGGGGGGGGTCGGGTTGAGTTGTGGGGGTTTGTGTTTTTTCATAAGTGGATGTTACGTCGTTCCCAAAATAACCCTTTTGGAATTACTTTTACTAGCCTAAGGAAAACACATACAAAGTGAACTTCGTATAGCATAATGAAAATGGCCTCTAAGATTGGTGTAATGATCAACATAATTACTAAATTTATATCGGACGGTGGAAAATATACTCACCAGGTTTTGTTGCCCTAGCAACACTTGGCACAAATCCTGAATAAACCATGAGCCACTAAATCATGGCTTCCCATACAGGTCTTGTGAAAAATCCGAATGTCACATTTTTGGCTCTCACAACAAGGATTTCATCATCTCGTTTCAGTTTCTAATACAAAGTACATTTTGCAAAGGTTCATTTTCATCAAGTTCTCCCAGTCTTCATAGTTTTGCAGAACTTCATGAGTATCGGATTCTTGTGTAGGCTCTGCAATTCTGCCATAGTTTTTAGTCCAGGACATTTTTAAGTCCACGCACTAGCAACGATGCAGAACCTTCTTATACTAACGTATGCCAGTTTGCAACAGGTGTCTTAAGAGTTTACAATGTAAGTATTGGAGTTTGGTAACGACTCAACAAAGATTACGTATGCTAATTTTATTAACCACTTTTATAACGATAACAGTTAACAGCACGTAATATTACTCGAGAAGAAGAAAACAAACAACTCAGGCAATCAGGTTTCCTACCAAGCCGTAATGTAGCGCACTGAAACAAAAAACCACCCAGAAAGAAAACGACATCTAGGATACTGGTATAGAAAATAGTTACTGTTTTATACATTCCATTACGCTACTGGTATCCCGCTCGGAATAACACATCTTGGGGCTACAGAGAGCTTTTTAAGTACCATAGCATATTCGAATCCACTCTTTCACCGCAGTGTCACTGTGTGTTCGGTGTACATTCAGCCGAGATTATAACCTGAGAAGAGATGATAATGGACAACGCTCATTGCGACCAACTGCCCACCCATTTCCCACATTTGGGGGGGACTTCAATGCACACAGTGACAATTGTGGTGTTTGTACTGACACCAATCAGTATGGGGCAAGACTGATGGAATCTGCTGGTTGCTGCTTCAGGATCTATGACTTTTGAATTGACCGGGTCTTTTACCGACATCCATCCGGCCTCTGGATCCCGGTTCAGCGATTGATCTCTCGGTCTGATGACGGCCAATTCTGATGGGACCTTCAGTGAGAGGGTGCAACGTATGACCAGTGTGGAAGTGACCATACCCCCTTTTAAGGGGTAGTGTCAACACATGGATCCGAAGAGAGTCCCAGTGGCAACTTCCAAAAAAGCTGAATGGTCTGAAAAAATTTTTGAAGTTGGGCGGATGCTTTGACAGGAAACCACAATCGTCAAGGACGCTTTTCATAATGTAGACCAGATCTCTCACTTTTACACCAACTTTCGGGTTGAAGATCGCTTCTCCAACTAATTCCTAAAGTCCTCTGCAAGTCCACGTGATTGTGAAAGAAGCGATTAAAATAGTCTCAAAAAGGCCCTCTAATTCCTTTTTTAAGAAACACCCAAAGTAATGCAAATCTTATGAATTTTACCTCACACTCGCCCGTGCAAGAGCACGGGCGCATCATGTACAGTAAGCAAGGGGGAGTCAATGGAAACAAGTATGATTTCAAAACTAAGTTCCTCCACCGCTGTCAAAAAAGCATGGGACATGGTGTAGAAAAATCAGTGGGAAGCAAGCCTGAACTCTAAGATTATACATATAAACCAAACAAGACGGTCACAATGCCACAGAAAGGGCAGATATTGACCAATTTTGCTTGCTGACGAGTGTGAATAGAACTCTTCAAGTCAACCACTATTCCCCCAAACCTTGATGGTTTTCCAATATACCGTGAAAAAACAGAAATTGGAACACCTCGGATACCCTGAAGGACTACAAACAGCCTCTTTGACATCAAGCAATTGCGCATTGCTCTCGAAAAGAAGCAATGACACTGTGCCACTGGCCCCCGATGCAAGTGTAACTCTCAGTTCCTCACACACCTTCCTGATACAACTCATTACAGGTGGCTTTTGGATATTTTCAACGGTATATAGGGTAAGGCTAACTTTCCATAGCTGTGGCGGGATATATGCCCACCATCATTCCATTGCTAAGCCTAGGTAAGGACCAGTCAGGTGAGTCTAACAAACTATCGCACCTATTTACCACGAAAGCTGTCTGTGGAGAAGACCTCTTGAACGAAGATTAATGCACGGTCTGGTTTGTTCCTCCGAAACCAACGGTCTCATAACTAGTTACCCAAAAGTGGCTTCGACTGGGAACAGACACATCAATCTCATCTGATCCAAACTCGACCCCCCTGCCGCCTAGGAGTCCAACAGTTCGGGGAAGGATTCGGTCCTTCGGACACCATGTTATATCGGTATTTTTTGACCTGGAGAAGGCGACGTATAATGACGATACCACGGGAAAATATGGCATCTGCGAAATGACTTTGTGACACAAGTGCGGGGCTGAGAGGCAGAATGCCGCTTTACATTCAGAATTTCCTTTTAAGATGGGTGTTTCGTGTACGTGTGGGAAGCGGAGCTGTCAGAAGTTACAGAAACCAGGAGATGGGGGTCCCTCAAGGCAGCATCTTGTCAGGTGACTCTCTTACTTATGAAAATAAAATGCATCGCCAATATGGGAACACTGGGAGTGGAGAAGTCTTGTGTTGTGTGGGATTGACTTTTTCCATTTTACGGTTCCTCACGAAACATGAGGTCTATTGAATGAATAATGCAAAATTCTCCCTCACGAAAATACATGAGGGGTCTATTGAAAGACTAATGCAAAATTGCCTTCAATGAAGGATACAGAAATGGGCTGAGAGAAACTGATGTGCATTGCACTTCCTGCACCCGTGGAAGACGGTGCACCATTGCGAACCAGACTGAGTGTGAACGGTTTGTCCACATCCCAGTTGGTCCCAGGACTAAAGTTCCTATGGCCCTAATACTCGACAACAAGCGTCGAAACTTCAAAGCCCACATCGATCATCTCAGGGCGAGAAGTTTAAGTGCCTAGGGAGCATCTAAACCTGTTGAAGGTCGTCCAAAGGAGGGACTGCGGGACGCTTCTTACAGAATTCATTATGGTTGTGTTCTTTTACAGCTCCGCCACGTGAGTCGTACCTCAAAGAAAACATATCATTATACATAAACCAAGGACTCAGGGATCTGCCTGGGAGCTTTACGTACCTCCCCCAATGCAGAGCCTTTACAATGGAAGCAAATGAAACCACCATTGATATTAGATGGGAAGAAATTGTCGACTCCCAGCTTGCCCTTAAACTTAGGAGCATAGACACAACCCAACCTTTGAGACGACCTTTCACCATAAGTTTCAGTGAATATATATCGCAAAACCAACAGCTATCCTCCATTGCTATTCGCATTAGGGAAGCATATACACAGGTGTGTACCAACCCCGATTTCGTTAGAACAGTTACCTTCACGCAACATTCACTCTTGGAAGTTAATCGATCAGTTGTTTGGCCACAGAAATTTGCTTTGCGGGGTAGTTGTAAGGTTACTTCGTAAAGTTTGTAAGTAGTTATGGTGTGTGGCTGGTTCTTGCCGGTTCCGGATTGGTCTTCCTGTTGGGTAGTGTCCGTTCGTCTATGCACTTAAAAGCAAATCGGTTTAAACAGTTAACTGCGGAATTAATATATTGTAACTTTCACCCATTGCGGAATAATTTTCGCAAAAATGCCACATTTTCGTGTATTTCAAGGTACACTAGAAAAGTAATACACTGTAAATATTTACCACACAACAATTTGTCATCTCCTTCTTTTTCTTCGTTTTTGTAAGCAAATAAAAGCAAATTGACAGTGTTGGTAACTTATTTGTAGAGGTGACCTTCCATCTTCAGAGCTTTGTAGGTAAAATTATACACACGGCTAAAAACGTTACGCTTTGTATGGTAAATTCCAAAGCATGGGCGCAAACAGTGGGTATCACATCCCTACAATGAAATAGTTTAACTTCATCTATCTCTAGAAGCCAGACATGACATCTGCGGGGGTTGTCTTTTTTCTCCATGGGGGGATGGCGGACGGGAAGTGAGGGTTAGTTAGTTGTAGTGGTCAGTCCGTCAGACAGTCAGTCACTAGGCAGTCGTACAGTCAGTCATGGGGTTTAACGGCAACACCAACAGACATGTGTTATATAGGTCCGTAGATAAAAAAGTAATGGGAGGTGAGATCACTAAAAGGGAAAGAGGGTTGGGAAGATACTAAGATATCAAACAAAAGCCAATATGGGATGTCATGTCAAAAATTTCATTGTAAGGTTACTTTCTTGAGAAAATCCAGAATGAGCGGAAGGATCTGTGTGCTCAAAACACGTCTTCCGGTTGGCACAGTGTGTACTTCTGAGGGTAGGGAGTATCAATTAGCAGTCAAGCGAAGTGACTGACGGGACAAGCACAGTCAAGGGTATAAATACGGGACTATCATCCCCGTGGAGCAAAAAGCGTGTTTAGTAAGTGTGACCCATGTAGCCCTAATCATACCAATCATCTCCCTTTTT
>JAIZAY010000808.1:0-29256 GCA_029531755.1 Holothuria leucospilota | reverse complement strand
GATTTATTCAGTGCAGTTCTTACATTCTTCATCATTCTCATTTCACCTGTGGATGCCATAATGTTTGTGAGAGTTTAGGCTGGAACTCTTTCATTACAAGCAAAGAATGCTGTTTGCATTCTATTTCAACAGTCGAGATAGTTGCAATTATATGAGAAGGAAGGACACAAATACCCATTGCAGTTATGATACATTTTTACAGCAATTTTTGGTTCTAAAAATTTACAAGGTAACTTTTATCTCAAAATTACTTTAAATGGATGTATTATAGGTAAATGGTTTAACATCATCACATGTAACCTTTCATTTTTCTCGGACAGGATCGCATGTGGCGCAAAAATCGAAATACCAACAAAGGTGCTACTTGTATGGGAGTGGATCTTAACAGGAACTGGGACGTTGGTTTTGGTGGTGAGTGTTGTTTATTATCCAGTTTATGTTGAGACCCCTCCCCCATGGCAATGAAAGAAGGAAGGTCAGCCTCCTTGCTAAGTCTGACCTAGCCTTGGTTGGAATGATTCCACCCCAAAGTGACCAAGGGAGAGAGGACAGAGCAGCACATGGTGGAGAGATAGTAGGTTCTTGGGAATGACTCACCTGGTTGGGACATGAATGTCTCGTAGGGATTTGAAAGCTGGAGAAGAAAGTCAGCCAAGCCTGGCAAGAGACTTGAGTAAGGTTACAACAGAATACTGTTCTAATGATGGGGGGGGGGGGGTAGATAAAATCATTTCCTTTAAAACTTTAGAAGTAAGCTTTGTTGAAACTAGTTGTGCTTCCAAATAAGCAGCAATTAAGAAGTAAGAGGATCTGCATATAGACATTCTTGATCTTATAGCTCAAGAGGTCAGGATATATCCATCTTAATCCTTTTGACAATATAATATCCCAGATATGCTAGGGGGACTGGTAATCTGCACCTGTTTTATACTTATGAGGAATTAGTTTTGAAGCATAAAGGACTGATACATTAATCTGCAACATTGGTTAGCATGCCATCTGATATAACACAGGACTCTCTGACTATCATACTCTGCCCTTTTGACAAAAGTTTTTACAAAATTGTACCCAGTGAATCTATATGTGACATACTTAAAGAAAAATAGGTTTAACTGTAATTGTACCTTTAAATAAACCAATACTAAGTTTTGTTTTGTGAAATTCTGTTATGTCTTTTACAAAATACAAGATGCACATGCACCACTGGAAAGCTAAATAAACATCTAGAATACACTTTTTACTTCTTGTCATCTTAATTACTTTGAGTTTACATTATTTACAAAATTTTCATGACTTCCCAAAAATCATAACATATTCTGTTTTGATTCAGTCAGTTATACTTTTGTAATAACTAAGGAAGGAGTACAGAACTGTCACTAAAAGCCATAAAATAATTGTCATAAGGGATTAAATGACTGACATTTGAGTGCTGAACTTGTTTTTCTACTTGTAAGACAAACATAAACTTATACAAAACCTTCATTTACCATTGGCAATTCAAAGTTTAATATTCTAATAAATAGGTTATATTTCAGATGAAAACCTTAAGAGGCTGCAGGGGTGATTGGAAATAACTTTATAGCCAAAGAAAATGTCTTCTTTTGAAAACACAAACTGCTGTTCAATAAAGCACTGCTGTAGATCTAAAATAAACTGTGATTTAACCCCACATTCTCACAATAGGTGATCAATAGTTTCCTGGTACTCTTTACATAATAAACACATTGAATCCCCACTTATATGCCATATTGAGGATTGTTTGTACCTAGAATTTATGGTGGAAGCGTTATTGAATGTAAAGGATCTTGACTTTCCTGCAAGCTGTGTGGGGAATCCAAAAATTAGTCTACCATTGTGATTGACTATAAACTGAAAGCTTTGATTCCATTTTGTTTAAGATAATGGGGGAGTAAAGGTTTTATGGAATAACTCTTATAAATGAGGAATGATACTGCTTGTACATTTTGTAATCTAACAAGTCTTTTTCCTCTTTAAATAATATCTGCATTGTAAAACTTTAAATGGATCTTTCCAATGCACAGGAGCTAGCGACAAGAAGCCCACAGAATACAGTGGAAAAGGAAAATTGTTTGAGGAGTCTTTGTTTAAAATGCTGATACTCTACTGACAAATTATTGTTATCAAGTAAATTGTTCACCCTTAAAATACTGCTTTCATACATAAATTTATATTAGATATTATTTCTATATCAATTTTCCCCAAAGAGCTGTTCCAAATAATCTTGTCCCCTTTATAGTTTTCAGCTTCTCCCTAAAATTATAAGGTCTAGGCTTTACACACATTTTGAATAAACACATTATCTATATCAATGTCATTAAACTGGTAATTCTACCACCTCTAGCCATCTGTTACTGAGAATCCTGCATTCTGATTGGTTAAAAACGGGCCTGCCATTCCACAACACATGGTCAGTAAATGTAAAAACTGATAAAAATGAAGTTTTTCACACATGTTAGGTGGTAGAATAGGAATAAACCACATTTGTTCAACTATTATTGTCTCATAATCTGTCTCGACCCCAAATTTGCAAAATAACAGACTCAGCTTAGCCTTGTCCATTATTTTGCCAAATTTGGAGTCTCGATGGTTCATTCACCAATAATAGTCTGCCAAATGCGATTTATTCCTTAATTAGAAGTATAAAAAAGTCTGTTTTCCAAAATTTTCAAGTAAAAGTCAAAAAATGTTTTCCAATCTGCAATTTTACAACCTGTTTCTCTCTTAATCTTGGTACCTTTTAATCCACATATGAGTGGATTTCACATGACTGGCTCTCAAGCCACCCTGCTCATAAGTGCTAATAAGAGTTACTAATAATTTTATCAGGTTTGCCATTCCAAATAAAATGCAATAGAAGACTCTCTGTTTACTCAGGAGGATTTGGCAAACTTGAAAAAATAAACCAGTCTCCAATATTATTGTAACTTTGCTAAAGGGAGTTAATTCCCTGCTGGATAGTAAGTCAACAATGATTTAAGTCTTGACAACTGAGGAGTGTAATTAAATGGAATAACCAGTCACCCAGTGTTTACACTAGCACCAAAAATCTGAGGGGGATTTTTCCCCCTTGTTTAATTTTTTGGTGGGGATTTTAAAAATAGAAGGGGGACAGTTAAAATATTGAAATATTTCAAAAGTTTACATGTCCTCTCATGTGTTGTTACATAATAATTATTACTCTTTTTACTGTTTTCCTTAAAATGTTTGCAATATTACTGGTATGAATTGAAATTTTTCAATTGCTGCTTTACATTGTTTCATTTCTTTGTATCAAACACATTGCGGGAATTCCCCCACAATGAATGATTTTTCAGGGGGAGTCTCAATTTTTTTGGCGGGAATCCCGCAATCCCACACTCTAGTGTAAACACTGCAGTCACCCCATGTGCATTGAAAAATCAGCAAACTCTTGCACATCCCCTCATATCTGCCTAACAAATACCCGTGAAGATGTTTTCAAACATAAACGTTACAAACAAAAGGTAAAAGCAAGGAGTTATTCTCCATGAATTTTCCTATTCAGTAACAAAAATATTGTCACATGATTAAAATAGCCATACATGAAGTAGGACAATGGGGTATACAACTTCTTATTGGGGTGCCTGCATTGTCTCTTTAAGTCAAAAAAGGCAATCCCTGGAATTTTCAAAAAGTTCTCCCTAAAAGTGTGAATATTTTCCTTAACTTAACAAATCTCCCCTTCAGAAAACAAGTTGGGCTAGCATTAATTAATGGTGGAATAACCTTTTTAAAGCTGATCTGAATTTTGTAGATAATTTTTAATAAGGAGATGGTACATCAGGTTTTAGTTTAAGGATTTTTTCCTGGTTAAGGGATTGAAGTAATTACTCCACTTTTGTTCACTTGTCAACATTAAATTATCGTATGCCAAATTAAGAGAATCAAAGTCTACCAAATGTGGAATAACTGGCCAGAATTTTTGGTTTCAATGAAAAGAGAAACCTAAGCAGTCATGATGGCGTGTGTGTGTATGTATGTGTGTATGTGCGCGGGTGGGTGGGTGTGTGTGTGTGTATGTGTGTGTTTGTGACACTTTTCTTGTTTACACGATATCTTAAGAAGGGAAACTCTGACAGTTCTCAAAGTTGATAGGTAGATGCCCCATATTAAGAGAAAGAACCCTATCGTTTTTGGTGGAGGTCAAAGGTCATTTGGGGTCACCAGGGGTCAAACTCTGAAAACCTTGTTAACACGATATCTCAAGGTAGGAAGCTTGGATAGATTTCATACTTGGTGTGTGGATGCATTATGGTAAGAGGAAGAACCCTATTGTTTTTGGTGGAGGTCAAAGGTCATTTGGGGTCACCAGGGGTCAAACCCTAAAAACCTTGTTTACATGGTATCTCAAGTTAGGAAGCTTGGATAGATTTCATACTTGGTGTGTGAATGCATCATGGTAAGAGGTAGGACCCTGTTGTTTTTGGTGGAGGTCAAAGGTCATTTGGGGTCACCAGTGGCCAAAATCTGGAAACTTTATTTAAACCATATCTCAAGGTAGGAAGCTTGGATAGATTTCATATTTGGTATGTGTGTGTATTATGGTAAGAGGAAGAATGCTATAATTTTTGGTGGAGGTCAAAGGTCATTTGGGGTCACCAGGGGTCAAAGTCTGAAAACCTTGTTTACATAATATTTCAAAGTAGGAAGCTTGGATAGATTTCATACATGGCATGTGGATGCATAATCTTCAGAGGTACAAAGCATATCATTTTTGGTGGAGGTCAAAGGTCATCTGGGGTCACTAGGGGTCATAGTCTGAAACCTTGTTAAACACGACATCTTGAGGTAGGAAGTTTGGATAAATTTCATACGTAGTATGTGGATGACTAATGGTGAGAAGAAGTACCCTATTATTTATGATAAAGGCCAAAGGTCATCTGGGGTTAAACTCTGAAATCCTTGTTTACAAGATAGCTCAAGTTAGGAAGGTTGGATACTTCACATGGTGTTGCATTTAATCCATCAGAAAACCCCTACAAGTTTTGTCAGAAATCAGAGGCCAGCTGAAATCACCAGAGGCAAAAAAGCAAAAAATTCCCAAGAATTCCCACGGTCAAATATGAACATGAAACTGTAATTTTCCAGCACTTGAACATCACATTGAACCAATGACTGACAAAAACAGGACATCTTGGCATTATTTGGGATTACACATTAAGTGCTATATTCATCGAAACCACAATGCATTTTTGCATTCTGGTTTGTAAAGCTAAACAGTCCATCATTTTCAATAGCACAGCTGGTGGGGAGGGGGGGGGGGGGAATTATCGCAACTGTTTCCCAACTTTTAGTCCCCAGGAGGTTTGTTGGTACATTCATTGTTTTTTTGGTACATCTTCTTGCTCAGTGTTAATGGTAGCCTTTTAGCCAGAATTTATCACACGTGAGGTGTCTTATATATGTTGCAACTCATCTACTGTTGGGTTCAACTTCTATCTGCTCAAAATTGGTTTTAAGGTGGTTTTTCAGCACTTTTCATGTGCACTCATAAATCAGTACTCTACTACTGTTTCAAGCAGATTCTAGTGACAAAATTTGATGTTTTTGAAAAAATACAGTAAAATTTTAGTACTAGGCAGAGAAAATGGGCATCCCAGTAGCATCTTGCATTTGGATGTTCCTAAATTTTGAAGAAATGCTACTTTTTCAGCTTTGGCAGGGCATGATTGGGAAATATGTGATGTCATCAGAGCAAATTGATCAGACATAGCTTTTGTATTTCTTTGTAATGTTGATACCACTATATGGAGTATTTCATAACTTTGTTTGCTGTAGCATAGGTATGGGAGAGTTTCACACTGGATCTACGCAGGTAATTATCCAAATACTTCAATAGTGTCAATTTTCAAGGACAAACAAGGCATTCAATTATAAAGAATGACAAAGGGAATCTGAGGCAGTTTGCCCACTTGGCATCACATTCTGTGACCTTGAGGAAACCTGGAGAGATTTGTTGACAATAGGAACCAGCCTTTAAACTTGGATATCTTGAGTTAGGAATTTAGTTATGGTACAGGGTTTGGAAGACATACTGAGAAATTTTCTCTTCCATACAAGACCCCTAAAAAATAACATCAGACAATGCTGTTAAGTAGATACCATATGAAATGGAAAATTTTGCCAAGTAGAAGTTAGACCTTAATAAAAGAAGGTATGGGCCCTTGTGATCATCATTCCACCTCACACAACAGTCGATCATGTGTATTTATTGCAACAAATAAATGGAAGAGAGAATTCCAGTATAATAACCATTCAAAATAATAATATACCATCTAATACTGCACTTACCTGTTGCTAATGAATCATGCCAATATTACCAGGAAGTTAAAGCTTTGTATTAATGCTCAGTCGGTGTTAATGCACCATTGGTATAGTTCCGTTAAAAACTTTCTCTTTGATCTCCCTAAATACCCTAGGGTTCACAACCTAGTCCAGCCTGTTGTTCTGCAGACTAGCAGAGTAGCAACTTGCAGGCTGCCTTGAAACTGTGCAGTCATTCATTGAATAAAACCCTTAATTAATCAACAATAACTGCACATCCCCTCCTGGATTCTCAGATGTCTTAATAATGTGGCTACTACAAAGTTTTACTTCATTCTGAACTAATTTTGATTGTCAGATGCAAGGAGTGCCTTCAACAGTGCTTAATTATTTTAATTCGGGGGGGGGGGGGGGGAGGGGGGGGGAGGGGGAAGGATCCTTCACCTCCATACCTCCATGTCTTGGCCATTTTGGTGGATACCATAATCATCATTTGCCATTCCAAAATTAGTCACACTGCACTGATGGGTAGATACAAATGTGTCTTTGTGTAGTATCTTGATTGCCAGATGTTGATATATTAATAGCATCTAACAGTGTTTTCTTTCAAACATTTTCCTCAGAAGATACCCAGATTCATAGTTAGGGGTACACACTTGTGGTGATGGAAGACTCAGGTTCTGCTCTCACAAAGTGAATGGCTCCTTTGTAGATCCCTGGGTCCATGCCAGATTTACATATGAAATCAATCAAATATATATTTTTTTTTTCTTGCTGCACAACTTACAATTGTTGTCAAAGTGGCAATATTCTGTCAGATTTAGTTTCAAGTCACTTTCCAGGATATCAGTTCATTGTTAGCTCAAACCAGTTATGTAGCTATTGCAGTCAGACATGATCACTGTATCTGTCTATCTATCATGTCTGTTAGGCATTGTTCAATGGGCTCTCAAACATGCATTTGTTGATGGATTTTAATGAAACATGGACACAATAATTGTTGTATGGGAAGACACTTGTGAATACCAGGAAGTTGAGGGTAAAGTGGGTAGGTCATTTAGGGTAGATTTAATTACAACTTGGCTCCAAAACATTTAAGGCCATTTTGAGGTCATCAGGAGTTATGAGGATCAAATTTGCAATTACTTTTTGATTCATGTGAAACTTAGAAGATGTAGTCAACATTAAGTTCCAGAAATTTTGGAGATCACTTTGAGGTCATCAGGGTAATCTTAGGTAAATATTTAAAGGTTGTTGGATGTACATGACATTTAGTATATATATCCAAATTTTCAAAGGTCACTCATGGTCTAACAGCAAAAGTATCCTATAAAGTACCAATGTTCATGATTACTTGTACATAAGTATTTGAAAGCAAGTTGGCTTTTAGTATGGCTTCAAAATTGAGCCCTTCTGTTACTGAGTTCCATGTTTGCTGGGGTTCATGGAATAATACTTACCAAAATGCCACTAAAGATATTACCTTCCTAGAACAAACATTGGCTTGGATTGAAATTCCACAGGTTTGAGCTTCTGCACCATTAGTGCACTAGTTTGCAATATTTTGTTGGTACAATCAGCAACTTTTGCTCCTCCCCCCCCCAACTTTTCCCACCCTGCCTACTACTCTGCTGGCTACTCATAGTATTAAGGGCCACCCACCATTCCATAATAATTACAAAACTTTCAAATGAGGCTATATTACATTATATGTCCTGCAAAATATCCAGGATTGCAGCTTTGTTTTGTGTGTAAAGTCTTATAAAACTCCGACAAATAATTGAGTATTTTCAGATTGTCAATTATGCACTCCCCATTTTCAGTTTTAAGTTTACAAATAACATTATTTGCTATACATTTCCAGATTGAGGAAGTGTTTTGTAGACTTTTCTCCTTGTTCTACTCAACATGCTCTAGAACAATGCCATAAAGTTAACAATCATGAACGTGTTGTAACCAACCTCTAGCCTTGGACTATTGAACAGAAATTTCTGTTGAATTGGTTTTGAAGTTACTTTTCTCTAGACAAGAAATCTTCTTGAGTTTTTATTTACCTGTCCCAAATTTTAGATTTACTATTTTCTATAGAGTCTTTTTGAATGTGATATCTTTTTGAACATTCCCATCAAAGCTCAGAATTTCTTTCTTCTGTTGTTTTTATAATAAGATCTGTGACTAAGTTGGTATATGCAGAATCTGAAAGTAAAACATTATTCAATTTACTAAACCCATGGTCTGCTTTTCTTGTTAATTTTTAAAGTGTAAATTTACTATCACATGGTCAGAATTCAAACTTGTTGTAAAATTATTCATGACCACTAAATGGTAGAGGGTATGACAGTGTAGCTCTTGAGTAATACTAGAAGGCCATCTAATATATTTCTTATAAAGATTTCCTTCTCCAGGTATGTAATAAAATGACAACAACTTAAAGCAAAATTGATGGTGTGTATCAGTTTTGTAAAAGAATACTTTTTGAAAAGACATTCTTCATATTATCCATGTTTCAGGCCCTGGTGCAAATGGATTGAAGTGTTCCTATTTGTACCACGGAGAAGCTGCACTCAGTGAGCCAGAGACAAGTGGAATGGATGTGTTTGCCAGAGGTCTGCAAGAATCCCAGGGGGTCCATGTATTCATTGACTTTCACAGCTATGGACTATATTGGTTGTGGCCATGGGGTTATGACACTTGCCTTCCCCCAACTCCTGATGCTGTCATGCAGGTTTGGATACATTCATTCTATTTGAACCACAGTGGCAATTGGTTATACCAAAGAACTATTTTAATTCTTAACTCTAATTTGTAGAATGGATACAATCTGTTTGGGCCACTGTGGCAGTAAGGTTATATCACATATCTACTCATTTCTTAACTCTAATTTGTAGGTTAGATGCATTCTCTTCAGGCCACTGTTGCTCTTGGACAATGCTGCAAACTCTACTGACAATGCTACTCTGTAGGTTTGGATACATCCATTCTGTGTTGGCCACTGTGGTCATAGGCTAATACCACACTCCAAATTCTTGTTCTTGTTCTGCTAATAAGGTTTGGGTGGTTCATTTTGTCTGTTTGTGGTCATAACATTTTCCTCACTATCATTTTCATGATGAAAATTCAGTCAGCATGCCTAGTATTCATGGACAAAAAAACAAAAATGTCCCAGTGTGGCAGTGTCCCAATGTCTCAAAGTCATAACATGTCCCAACATCATAACAAAAACGTAACAATGTTGGAGAATATTCACCAGTGTCGCAGAGTGATTGCCTGAACATGCAGCCAAGCCTATGTACATAGCCTAGCCTATGTACATGTATATAGCCTAGCCTATGTGTGTTGGTGTAGGCTAGCAAATATGTCTTTATGTTATGTAGATTCACTTAACTGTTTGTAGTAAAATAACAAAGACATCTACTAACTTATTATGCTGGATGAAATGAGCTTACTTTGTTAATCTTGAGGAACATTCTAATAGAATTGTGATGATTCATTGTTCTACCAGACAGAGATGTAAACCAATCAGTTTTCTCATTGCTTGTTTCTTTTGGACTTTGTATCACAACAACCACAGTTTGATGGACTTATGTAACAAACACCAGAATGACAAAAGGCTCCATGATTCCTTGCTAGTGAAGTATATATTAGACAGTGGTTCAAAATTGACAGTTTCATTACAAAGTTGTAAAATTATTGTGGTGACGTTTAAGTGCAGAATGTTAAAGATCCATGGAGATAAGATTAAAGAGTTTGATGTCATGGTATCACATACCAAGTGTCAGATCCATCACGGTTAACCTTCGCAAGTGGGATGTCATGTTTGCATTGTTTGACCTTTAGACCTTTGATCCCTGACAAAATAATCCATATGCTTCATCCACATGTTAAGTATAAGATCTCTGTCATCCTTCTTGAGGTATCCTGTTTACAAGCACTTTTTAAGGTTTTAACAGTTATACCTTCATTGACCCAAAATTACCATTGACCTTCATATAAACAAAAGGGGCCTTTTACTTAGTATGGAGCATTCACATGCTGAATATGAGACCCTTCAAGGTTTAGTGCTTCTTGAGATATAGTGTTTATAATGTTTTGACCTGTTGATCTCTGGTGACCCCCCACAAAAATCAATAGGGGCCATCCACTCCACATGGACTATTCACATACAAGTAATCCGCCATGGTTACCCTTCTTGAGGTATCATGTTTACAAGCACTTTCTAAAGGTTTTCACAAATTGACATTGGTTGGCCTCAAATGACCTTTGACCTCCACAAAAAAAAAAAGAATCTAGTACTGTACCCAATATTGGACACCCATGTGCTAGGTGAACTCCATCAAGTTTTTTTGAGGTACAGTGTTTACAAGGTTTTGACCTTTTGACTTTTGATGACCTTAAAAAAGCACCAAAAACAATAGGGATCTTCTACTAAATATGGGTCATCCACATGCCAAGTATGAGATCCCTCACATTAACCTTTCTTGAGATACCATGTTTACAAGCAAAGCATCACATAAACACATGCATACAAACACACACAACATCACCATTGCATGGATTCATTCTGCTTTCACAAAGAACTAAAAAATGACTTCTGCAGTGGACATATGCAGTTGGATTGTCTTCTTAGTTATGTGACCTGGTATACAACAGATAAAGCCTCTTTACTAGTCGTATGAATAAGACTGCTGCTGTTTTTGTTGACTAATGAAAGTTAAAATCTCAGTCTCATTGAAAATTTCCTTTTTTTGGTGGATTCTCATGGTGATATATTAAAATTGTCCAATCTATTTCGTACCTACTTACCTCCCCTATAACTACTATTGGACATAATTAAAATTGTCCATTTACTGACCTGACCTACTTCACCTCTTCTTATTCACTTCGTCAAACTTGCATATTACATCTGGCATTAATTCCCATGAGTAGAATTTTAGTGGAAATATTTTCCTAGAGAAAAAAAAAAAGACTTTTGTATGATTTTGCAATTTTTAGGAAGAAGGATGCATGGCAGCTACAGAAGCCTTGACTAGTGTGTATGGAACAGCATACAAGACTCATGCCTCTGCAGAGATGTGTAAGTAAGAAAGGAAACACTCAGCATTCAGCACTCTCAGTTTATGCTTAATGTTTTGGACATAGCCAGTTTTTCAAGGTACACCCAAGGACTATCAATTCCATTAGAGAAATGTTGAATGGATGTGACTGTTTCTGTAAATTTTTGAATGGGCTTTTGAATTTTTTCCATTTAAAAGCAGTCACCCCAAAATTTTCCTTGAAAAATCAGCAAACTCTTTGCAAATCCCCTCTTATTGCATTACAAGCACCTCTGAAGATGTTTTGAACAAAACTATTACAAACAATGGGTAAAGCAAGGAGAAATTCTCCTTGCATTTCACGATATGAAGAAAAATATTGTCACATGAAATATTCCATTCATGAACTTGAGTGACAGGGCATACTCACTCTGATTGGGGTGACTGCCTACTGCCTTTAAACTGAGATGACACCATTTAGCACCATTCAAGCCATTATCCATGGCCATTCAGAACCACTTGTAACATATTATGCTAATTTCAAACCAGTTTAGAACGTTTCAAAACAGTCTGCTCTATGCAAAGTTGAATGTATTTTTGGACAAAATCTGAATGGAATTTTATCGTGGTACATTCAAAGTCCAGATTTAACTTTCTGTATCTTGTAAAAGAATTGACAATTTACATGTAATTACAGTTAAGGATACACATCACTTAGACTTGATACTTCCTAATAAAAATTTCGTTGCTAGACTTTAAGTTGTGTGTAAGTTGTGGTGTAAGTGACAATTTTTCCCTTTCATAATTTCATATTTTATTCATCTGTGAAGGAGATGAACAAAAATTTTCTCCATAAAATTATGTAATTGCTATCAGGTACATGGGGTGGTTACTTGAAGGTAGACTGTGGTCCTATTGTTGGTAGTATTGACGCCCAGTACAGGGATATTTCAAGGAAAATGTTACATAGATGATAGAAGCATGTAGTCAGTGAAAGATTGATGTATGACCTTTCCTTTATGGGAAGCTGGGAGGGTGAGGATTGGCTGTGAGGGGGAAAGGTGGGGCTGTGAGGGGGGAGTGGGGCTGTGAGGAGGAAAGATGGGGCTGGGAGGGAGAAGTCAGTGTAGAGTGTAGTGATACCTAACAAGGCAAAAATCTAGATTTGCCATTTAGTGTTGGTACTCACCACATAAATTTAAAAGCACAAATGAACATGTAAAGTAGTGCTTGGTGGGGTTTACTGCACATGACATAATTTTTGAAATAGTTAAAAGAAGGAAATTTTCCTAGCTGTGATAGTCTTGTGTAAGATTATGGATAGATGGATTACAAGTATACACTAGAGCTGCAGAAATAGTGTATTTCTTTTGCCCTTGTACAATTGCATTCCCAATTGTACACTTCAGGCAAGTCATTTAAAATACGTGGCTTTAGTGGCTAACCTAGAAATGTTTGTCACTTCATCACTGTCAATCACTATAGAAACAAGGTTCATGGGTAATATTAGTTACAAAGTGGTCATGAGTGAGGTAACTTAAAATAAAGGCTGGAATAAACGTTTTTGGGGCGTACATGTTTTGAAATATGCTTGAGACCTAACTATCATTCTAGGCTGAAGGATATTATACAAGACTATTGCATGCTGCAAAGGTTGGTTAAAAAGTTTTATATAACACCTTATTAATTCCTCTACATCTTATTGGAGGATTAGTGGTCACATGCCATGGGTAATTCGGCACTATCATCATGGTCATGTGTTATCCATCATGTATTAGTCTAGTATACCACACAGTCGTGTGTTAAACTAGTATAGCACATGGCGGTGAGTCAGCTATCACTGCAGTATGTACAAACTATGCCGCAACTCAATAAATCAGAGAACGCACATTCCATATCATACATTATAGGTACATAAACACGCAGTTAGCAAACAACAAACCATGGATCGAGCTACCACTTAACTCGGACAAACACGAATCCATAGTGACCACCAGGCTTCGACAAATTCTTTTTTCATTACTTGTCCATCAGGCTGGCTGTTCTGTTAGTCTACTTGTCTGCATAAATATCTACTTGTCCACTTTCAATGTGCCTTTGAACTCCTTGTGGAGGAGACTTCGCAAGGGTACTTGCCCAGTGGGCTATGATATTGAACAATGCATTTGCCCGAGAAAGTTTTTACTTGTCCCGGACTGTCGGGCGGGGGATTTGTTGAAATTCTGGTGACTGCCAAAACACAAATTTAACCAACGACTTGGTCAAAGTTATCAGGTGTTATATAAAACAAATAATAAATGTTTTTCATTCGTGGAATAGTATGAATAATGTTATTCATTGAAAGATTAAACGTTCTATTCAACTCGGCTTTGCCTCGTTGAATAGAACGTTTAATCTTTCAGTGAATGAAATTATTCATACTATCACACTCATAAACATTCATTATTTGTAAAATGTACACAATGGTACCAGTACAAACAAGTCACAAATGGATGAGTGTGGTGTTAAAGGTGTCCCTAATTCTTTAAATGAATGTAAGTAAAGGCCAAGCTGATGACATATATTGTGTTTCATGAAAGCTTTCCAGTCTTATATCTAGTATTAACTGTGAAATTGAGTGCATTGGTAGCATAACAAAATTTAATTGGCTGGTTATGAATGGATATTAGATGAAATGTAAGCTTTTTGTAAGCAACTTTGATGTCATAGTATTTTATAAGGCATGTTATGTATGCATGATACATTAAAATGTTCTCCCTTTTATAACCTTGTAGATGCTGCTGCAGGTGCAACAGAGGACTGGGCCTACCATACCCTGGGAGCTAAGTATTCTTACATTGTGGAGCTGAGACCAGAAGATGATAATGTTGGATTCCTGTTGCCAGACAGTCAGATAGAGCCCACAGGAGAGGAAACCTTTGAAAGGCCGTCAGCTGTAGGCTGAGACATTTCATTTCGCTCCGGCAACTCTGGGAACAGATATTTTTCACACTAAGTTTTACACACAATAACAAGGAATATTGTTCCAAAAGTTCTCCACATAATTTCCTGCAGTTTTTTCATGGTTTCAATCGACATACCGACTTAATTTTCGTCGCGTACGTCTATTAAATGAAGGTTGTGACTTGAAAATATTCATTCACAAAGTAAGACTTTACATCACGTGGTATAAATTACCCAATCCAGTACTAGATCAATGACGTAATTAACATGATCACGGCCAAATATGGCGACGTCCAGTACAGCGTCGCTAGCAACGAGCAAAGAACGTTTACATGCTTTTTGCACATCGAATCGGAAAGCAGAGGCCTCCTTCACGAAGATACGATGGACTAAATTCACATCATGTGCAAAGAATGGCTCCAACTGAGCGGGCAAGACCGTTAGATCGCAGAAAATATTCAGTGTCAATGCCATGGCTTTGAACTTACGATAGCATTACCAGCCCAACACTGCAATAGCAGTACAGAAGCACACGGGGCTAATCTCCATTGACCATTGACTACTTAGGCCTCAGGCTAGCCTAGGCCTACAATACAAAGTAGGCTACAATTGATACAACCTAACCTAACGTTACAAGTTACAGTTGCAGGCTACAGTATATATCAACTACCATGAGTTCACTGGAGTTGGGTTTTGAGTGCAAGCAGCATTATTACCGTCGCATCATCGACAGCAAAGCCATTACTTGAATCATTATGATAATGAGCAGAAGACAGGCTGTTGCCAACAAAAACATATCTGTGAAGGTAAATATTAAAGTAGGGCCTAGGCTAGGCTAACTTTAAGGCCATTAAAGGCCATGCTTTGGCTAGCCTATGCTAGGTAAAGCCAGGCCCCATGAATTTGTTACAATAGTATGTTACTTTTAGTTACAGGTGTAATTCATGCA
This sequence comes from Holothuria leucospilota, assembly GCA_029531755.1. NCBI lineage: Eukaryota > Metazoa > Echinodermata > Holothuroidea > Aspidochirotida > Holothuriidae > Holothuria > Holothuria leucospilota. Next base: position 14,028 of record JAIZAY010000808.1, on the reverse strand, counting down.
ACTTCAATACAAATAATAGAAGGGTGATCCCAGTGAAAAATGGGATGATTTTTGCAGGGCAAGAGCAGTCGCCCCAAACTTATTTTGAAGCAACTGCTAAATCTCACAGTTTTCTTCTTATTTCTCTTCAAAGTATCTTTCATAATATTTTAGGGCTTCAATATTTCATATTCAAGGTAAACCAATCAGTTACTTCTAGTAAATTTCACATTTGAGGAGAAAAAATATTGTCACATGACTCTAAAGAGCCAATCATGAAACAGGACAGTCTACTACACTACTTCAAGTTGGGGTGACTGCATTTCCCCTTTTTTTAAGACAACGTTTTTTTTACTTCCAATTTCGTTCTACGCCTTTTGGATGATTTTGGTAGGAAAAATCATCACTTTGGGAATATTTTTCAAGGTTGAGAAGAAAGGAATGTTTCATTGCACAATTGGCCAACTGTTTAACCTTGAAATGGTCGGGTATTTATTACTTTAATAATTGCTGCCTACTGCTGAGGGATGAATTTAGTTGTTTCTTTTATAGCAGGAAGAAACCTTGAAGGTTACTATGGTTCCTGTTCTACAACTAAATAGTCACGGGCCAGGCAGCAATACTGGAATGTGTACAGTATAACTTCCTTGACAATTTTTAATGGCAGGACAATTTTGGAAGGTTATGGACAAAATCGTCTAAGCGCAGTAATTTTTCATCCCATTTTTCACTGGGCTTTGTAAGGATACAGTGATTATTGGAACATGAAGAAAGTGCCAGTTTTTGGAGTTTTAGTCTTGTGAGCCAAACTTTGATAATTGAGTTCTGGTAGGCTATCCAGGTGTGAGAATATTAATGGACACAAGCATGCCATAGACTAATTGTAGATCATGCAAATCTGATCCGTGAGTGGGATCAGTGGATAAATCATGGTATGTTCCACAAGATTTTTATTGTGCTAATCTGAAAACTTACTTACAAAATTGGGGATTGCACAGTGATTAGCATTAAGTGACTCTACATTGTAGCTCCCATTCCATTCTTGGCAGTAATTAGTAAGTTTGAGCTCATGCAGTTCCAGTGGGAACTGTAGAATATTGAACAGTATATGGCTCATGTTATCTTTTTGAATTTCTTTCTAGGCATGTTTGGTTAGGCTGCAATCCTGAAGAAAGATGTAATGCATCAGAGATGTATGTGTAAAGTGTGTGGCACACAAGATCAATTAACATACAGTAGGTCAGGTTACAACTACAAGATGTGTACACAACATGCATGATTCTTGCATGACAAGGAAGATGGATCATTTTTCAAAACTTGTAAGTAGACAAGCAAATTTCACTCTTCTCCTGCATAGTTTTGGCATGTTGGCTTAGTTAAAATATGCTACAAAATTTGCATGAACAACAACTTTTGGTGGGCTTCTGAAACAATAATTTGTGTATCCTAGCAGCAGTAGCAGCGTGTAGTCTACAAATACCTCATTGGAAACTCCTAAGGTAATTTTATTTGAACAAGGTTGAGAGACAATACCGGTTTACCTCTTTATTGTGAATCTGCACTCAGCACTGAGAATTTCATCTTATTTTCTGCCATGTAAGTAATAATTATCAGAATATTGTACTGATATTTACTTGTATTATTTAGGATGAAATAACAGTTTTCTGGCTCTCTGGATGTTGGTTTAATTGAATACTGTATATACTGTATGTATCGTGTGAAACATCTACCATACCCAATTTCCCTCTGATGTGATCAGTTTGTTTCAGTCATTCAATTACAAAGGAACTGTATTCATGGATTTTACATTTAGAAGTAATCATTTGAAATTCTGTACAGGGGTGGCCTCAATGCACAGGGAAAGGAGACCATACTCACCTCTTTAATCATGGGGAATGCATGTCCCCACTAGGGAAACTTCCCCATTTGCTAAGGAGCTTAGGTTTGGCGATTAAGGGTAAACTACCTGATAGAGGGGGGGGGGTGGGGGGTTGGGATAGCTGTTGCCCATTTCTTTGGGCAGAAGGTTGGGTACTATACATTGTTGTTACCTTGATAGGCATGCATTTATACCCAACAGTTTTCTCGGTTTGTTCTTAACGAATACCAATTTTGAAGATTTCAGTGAAGTTAGTTCAATTTATTCACTGCACAGTTTTGTTTGCATCTGGTAATGTGGTACAGTTTCCTTACAACATATACTGTACATCTCAAAATTGGCACTTACTGTAGCTTGGCAACAGTACTGATTGTGTCTAAAACATCATGTTACTGTTTCAAATCTTCCCTACCGGCTACCCCCATTTTACTCCCTCCCCTATCCCTGCATCCCTCTCAGAGCATTAAACTGCCACCACCTGACATGCATTGTTTTTCATTTTTTTTTTTTTTACTTTTAGGGTTGGGTAGGATGTCCTTAATGAATTTTGGTGGGAGTAAAACCAGATATGGTAGGGGGTGTACAACAGCTACCTCTGATTTATGAAAAAAAAATTGAGTCCTTGAGTGAATTGTGATAAAATCTTCATGTAATGTGTTTTCTGCACAAGATGGAAATTCAAGTAAAATTTGGGAAGACAGGTATCATCTCTCCCCCACCCCTCCCCCACCCCATGGTACACTACCCTATGGTATACTACCCTATCCAAAGAAAAACCATGGAAAAAGCATTCAATCAACAAGCTGTGAAATAGTTTGACTCAAATCATTGCATTTTCAAAGAATAATTAAAGTGTCTAAGTGTATGCCAAAGTGACATAGTAACTGCTATTAATGCCTAGAAGCTGGCCAGGATTGTGCTCGGTGTTGACAAGCTACTATGCACTGACTAGGGGAAGTACAGATAGCATTCCAAATTCTTAGAAAGGTGAGTTTTCCACTTCCAAAGTTTCACATGATATAAATCTGTAAAAACCATAATGGTCATCCAAAACCATTCCAGGCCCCAGTCACAGACATAGCTGGGAATTGTGCAGTATTCATCTGTCATAGCTTTATAGTGCTATACTTAAGTATGAATTAGCCTTCATGGCTTTACAGTTTTATACCCTAAGGCCCATTCTTACTTAAATGTAGCATTAAAGCTATGAAAGTTCAACAAATGAAGTTGTCCATGTACAAGTGAACATCATTGATGCAAGTCTGCTCACCCTTTTTATTGTATGTTCATTGGGAGTAACAGAACAATTTGGTCTTGTTTCTTCTCAGAAACTATCAGATGGAAATATGGTGACTGCAGGATACAACTTCTGAAATCAAGAGAGAGATCACACTTTATAAAGGAATCCACAGATCAGGCAAATGAAGGCAAATAAATATTTTTGTACTTTAAGTGAATGTAAGTTGTACTAGTACCATACTGTATTTTCTCTCAAGGAATCATCCATCCATGATCTGTGGCTTCCATCCTTGTTAATATGACACTGCTTTCATTCCCTTTTCTTAAATTGTGAGTACATTACAGTATGTAAGTGAATTGATGTCAACAGCAAAGTAAACATTGCAGAGTTTATATGTATTTTGACCATTAAACATAGGGACTAATGAAGCATCATTTTTAAGCTATTCTTTTCAGTGAGGCTACTTAATTGTGTTTAATTAAAAACTAGGAAAGGCTGAACTTTTGATGGGTTCATTTCATACCTTCAGGCATTACCCTTATCCTGAGTTGATGTAGAATTTACCTTTTCCCTATGAATTGTATCAAATTAGGACATACCACAAGTGGCTGTTTTATAGGAAGGGAGAATTAAATGCCAATTGTTGAAATTTCTGGAATAAAATTAAGAATAACTTTGGTAACTTTGAGGGTCTATAAAAACTTGTCAAGATTTTAGAAAAACAAATCTGATTATAATTCTAAATTTTCACAGTCTGGAACATTTATATGGCTTTTAAATAATGAAACGATTTCATTTGAAATTTTGGGAAAAGTTTTAACCCCTTGTTCCATTGTTTTGTAAGTTCCTGTTGTCATGAGAATATGTTCAAATATTTTCCACTTCTTTTCCTTTGTAAGCTCAAAGTGAAGTGCATGGCTGATTAGCATGGCCAAAAGAACTGCTAATTGTACACTAACAGAGTTATTTTCTGTGACTGGATTAGTGTCAACCCATATCATCACTTCCAGGTTCATTTCAAAGAGAAAATGAAGATGTGTAGCCTAATTTATATAATTGGTGCATTCAGTTTATAATGTTTATGGAAGTGACAGCTTCCCACAAACATATTGTGATTACAGAGACCAGGTCATGTGACAGTTTTTTGTCCCACATTATCTAAAGCTACCACATGTACGTAATTGTAAAGCAGGCACTAAGTGATGGTCTTTGCATTGAAAAATGAGACTATAAAGAACCGTACAACGTCTGAATGAATTAGGCAAGTAATGTGTGCAAGTTAAGGTTCTTAATGTTGGTCAGCAGGTGTGACTGATTCAAAGTTTAAAAATTCCAATAGCATGATGAAAAACTGATTTTTTGAAAGCTAACTCTGTTTGTAATACTTTTTGTCTAAGAAAAGGCTGTTAACTGGTCCACATAGTGTGATGTGACATTTATATTATTAGGATATGTTAGCATGACTTTCAACACTCAATTAGTTTTCTGTAGTCTTAGTAATAGTAACCCCTTTCTACATCGTTGAGTATGTGCAGAGGAGCAAGCCAGCCGTCACTGTGACCAACCATGAAGCTCCCCAGGTTTTCATTTTCTCATCAGTTCACAGCTTCCTACTACTGTATCACAGCTTATGAAGAAAGGGTAGGCCATTTGAGGGGCATTGTTAGTGTTATTGACCCCACAGTACCTGACACAGAAGTAAACAAAGTAACTTGTTAGGCCTGGCCTAACGTCAGGCCTAGCCCTCTTCAGTCAAATAGCCTGGGATACCATACACTTTTGTGTGGCTCCACTGTTGTTGTATTCAGAGACTGCTAGTGGCACAGAAGGAATTTTTGTTGTAAACTTCTGCAGCAGTGTGGTTTTCATTAACTTTTTTGTAGACTGTAGAGTTGTATTGTAGGCTTATAACATAGTGATTTGTTGCAGCCTGGACAAGTAACACAGACTGCATATAGTCTGCAGGCTGGAGAAGGTTCCACACCCAGGGTTTACAGATCCATGATCGATTGTATATTTCTGTGAAAATTCATGTTGTTATGAGTAGGAGCCACTTATAAATGTGTAATTGTAGTGGGGTGATTGGAGAGGAAATTTACTGTTTCATTGTATCATTTTTTTTTGTATCATTTTCCGTGCCAGTTCCATGAACAAATATATTACAGTGAAAGGGACTCCTAAAAATCTATCTTTTAATTGCTCCACTGGTTGTCTATTGCATCTGACAATACAGTCCAATAATATAGCACTTTCACTAATATGCAGGTCACTGGCCAACTTCTAAATTTAGCCACAGGTGGACCCTTGAAGAGGCCAACTGCAGTGACATGCCAACAATCTCTTTACTGGGGAGTAGCCTGAAGACTTTTTCACTCTGGTGGATCAGAGGTGGACCACTGATGGCTGGCCATCAATGGACTGCTGTTGGAGGCTTGACAACGGGAAAAAATTGCTGGAGGACCACTGGTGGCTGCTGATAAAGGAACATTAATGTAACTCCACCACTGGACCTCTAGGTATTTGATATCTGGGTTAACAAACTAGCCATGATGCTGCAGACTGCAATCTTTGAATCTGAACAACTACATAAGTTTTCAAGTTCACAGAACAATGCAATTTACTTGGAAATATGATAGGAAAGTGCCCTTAGCTCAAATTAAGTTGCATCACCCAAGCAGAAAAGAGCTACATCTGGACAGCCACAGTGGCTATTATGTTCAGTTGAATGCTGTCCCACTGCTCCCATTTTGCTGGTCACTGGACATGTCCCGAGTGTCTTCATGGATATTACACACACACACCATACTCTGTTGCCAACTTGGCTTAATCCAAGATACCTGCCGAATGCCTGCTATGGCAGGGAGTAAATCTTCAAAGTAGCTAACAGCTTTTTCCCAGTATGAATAAACACACACACCATACTCTGTTGCCAACTTGGCTTAATCCAAGATACCTGCCGAATGCCTGCTATGGCAGGGAGTAAATCTTCAAAGTAGCTAACGGCTTTTTCCCAGTATGAATAAATGCAAGGAGGCATTTGTCACTGAATGATGACGAAACTATTTTCAAGTTTAGTTTTAGTTTTATTTGGTTATCATTTCCCAGGAAAAAAACAATCTGCACAAATCCTTCAGGATTCCTGCAGAAATTCTTTGTCATGAGACTTGCAGTTCACAAGAAATTCCTACAATACTCCTGTATTAATGCAATGTTTCTTCATTTAGAATAAAGTCATGAAATTATCCTCTACTCTAGGGTTAACTAAATTCTGCCAGATTTCTTTACTTCACTGAAAATCTTGAATGTACCATTCACAAAAACACAAGAGATCCCTGACATTGTGATATATCAAGTCATAACAAACTTTCAAGGAAACTGCTTACTGTTCTTTTGCTAACACAGCATGGGATGTGGATTGTACTTTTATTTTAGTATAGGTGAAGGAGGAATACTCAGAGTGCCCTCCCAAGGAGTGATCTAAGGGGAGCCAGGTCCCACTTCCCTTTGGAAATTCTCTGAAAATTAGTTGAATGATAATGCCTAGAGATGCTATGCAATTTGATACTACGCAATTTGATACTACATATTGTGCAGTTTTGAAAAAACAGTTATGGAAAGTTTTGCATATTCATTACAAAATATGGGGGGTACAAAATGTGGGGGGCGGGGTTAGAGAATAATACTCGGTTGGCTGTCCCTGATTCGATTAAAACCTAAAGCCCCATGTTTTAGTGCACATTTCTTACACATCTCAATGCTAGGCAATATACTGCAAGCTCCATTTAAGACTGCAACTTTAATGCTTTTCACATCTTAAATTTTTTTTGAAGGGGATCTCCAGCTGGTCATGACAAATTTCTACGAAAATCCTACCTGTACCCAGGCTGTGAAATAACTACAATATAAACATGCAGTAAATCCTTCCTATTTACCATAGATACATCCTTCACTGCCACTGCAGGTTAGTTTCTACAAGATTCATCTGATAGATCTTCAGAAGTCCTTCACTTGTCCTCCCCATTACTTACTCGCAAGTTTCCCTTAACATTACCTACCACCACAAGCAAACATGTGTTATTAATGGAGGAACCCCATTAAAGTATCCTTGAATACCTTCAGTGCAAATTTGCAACAGTTATTTTTTTTCTCAGCAAGCACTGGCATTTGTCCTTCAGGATTCCTGCATGAAAGTCCTGCATGTTGGGAAAAGTCAATGATTTTCTTTTCAAAAACCCTGCAAAACTCAATTCAAAATGCCTATTTTTCATTTTTAATACTTAAAAAAAACCCCAATGGTTGTGTTACAGCTGGCATGATTTAATACTTGGAAATATATATGTGCTTTCACACACTAAACACACATGATTTTCAATACGGCCATGAGGTTTTCTGTACTTTTAAGAAATTTGGAGGCAATCCAGAGTCCATATGCCAATTATGAAAACCCTGTATATCATATGCAGAACCAATTTTGACAAAATTACTGGGGCAAACAATGGAGTACAAGACATCTGAAATGTCTCTGACATTTTGCAAGATAATATTGAATATTCTCTCACTTGTATGAATTAAATTCTGTCTACTTAGAGCCAACAAAAAACAGGTTGACGGGAGCATGGGCGGTGCTGCAGAAGAAAATTCAGGGGGGCAAAATTGTGTTTAGGGTGCGCACAAAACTGGAGCTGTTTCCCCTCTCAAAACCCTTGATATTGGAGCTTCAGGCCCTTTAATCTGCCCCTAGATCAAACTCTGGATTATTAAGCAACCTGTTAAGTAAAAGAAGCTAGGCATTTCAGTGGTGGTGTAAGAAGTAGGAATATTCAGGGTTACTTATTAGCAAAATTAATTGTTTCACTGAAAAACTGCTTACTTTTGCAATGAAATTTAGGAGCATTTCCCACCATGTCAGAAGAATGCCCAGATTACAAGTGTTCCCACTTCCATTTGAAGGAGTCGAATTTGGCTGCAAGATGTTCCCTTCAGCCCATCTAAATGTAAATTATAGTCCTTGCCACAACAAAACAATGGTCATCTTCATCTCTGAAGTTTCTGCAAGGACATGCAATGCAGTAGACCAGTACATGGTAGGTCTGCATTCAGGCAGGCCACCAACATCAACCTTTCAAACATCTGCCAGCTAACACATTTCAAATAGAACATCTGGTGCAGGCCACTTTGTCATCCCAAGTTACAGTCAGCATCATCTTCAAGCCTCCACTCATGTCCATCAGGAGATGGAAGCATTCATTTTCCTGCAACAAAGCTCGTCCATGGATAGTTGCCTGATAGTTACAGCGCTTTAGAATGCAGAGTCGGCACATCTCTTGTGGGTGGTAAACTCTGCTTAGAGCCTTAGAAGATGGGCCATGAAACAGAAGACTCTGTATCTGACATCATCAACACACTCTGCTGTTAGAACAAGCAAATAAATTCTCAAGTGAAGACAGTGTTTTCCTGCTGTAACTGGAAATCACTCCCTAATTTGGAGAATGTTTTCTCAAAACTCTGGGTGTTCTTCTAGCATCTTCAGACTGACTTGCTTTCTCATGCTTTCTCTTGGCCATAGAAGGCACTAGTTGAGTCACAGCCAGTGATAGTGGCATATTTTTTCTGGATAGCAGCTTCATGTAGCATTCCTAAAAAAATGAAAAATACAAAATGAGCCTGCATTGAATTAACACATGCTATTTTGCAGAAAACATTATACTGATTACTCCACAGGTTGGGTTGGTAACTTGGGCTACAATACAGGCTCACATCATGGATGGTCCTGGCTTGACATATTAAGTGATCTTGTAACAATAAGTACAATTTTTTTAAAACTGGCATTTATAAAGACTTATGTATGAAGAGCTTCATGATGTGATACAGAGAATAATTTTGTGTTCAAAATTTGCTTAGCAATTTGAGGTTTCTGGGCTTTCTCTATCACAAAGCTGTATTAAAACCCCTAATGTTGGTATACATGTACAAAATCTGCTACAACAGTTTTGCATTTGGTGGTAGCAGTTTGTCCATCTTGTGAAGCAAAAATGTGATGCGATACCGGATAAATTATTCCTGTCATATATGTCCATCTCTGTCACTGGAGAATCTCTTTGTATGGGTGCAGTAAGACCATATTCAAAAGAAAACATCAGATTAGACTCTCTGGATACCCATGCAAATTTTGTGAGTGGCCTTCAGGCTGCACTGTCACACATTTCTTCCAGCTTCAAGATAGCAACACATGTTTACTGTTATCAGCTTAAAACAGATTAGCTGCTGGACTTTGCAGACTCTGGGCCTACAGTAAGTACTCCTACCCATGGAACATTGCAAGCTATACCTTTCAAAGCCCCCCACGAAGGCATAGGCGTAGGTTTTTTGTGAAAGTTTTTGTGAAAATTCGGGCAAAAATGCTGAGAATTTTCTCGGGCACACCTACTGAAAGAAAAACAAATTGCAATGATGTACAGTAGCTAAAGGGTATTAACTTCCTTGGTAAATTAATATTAAAGTTCTGATTTGAATATTGCACCGGCACCTATATATTCCATACTAATTTCATCGAGTGTGTTTCTAAACAGGTTAAACTTGTATTATGATTACCCGTGGTGTACTGTATTTGAGGGCCAAATCGCCACATGCCCCCTCCTCACTAATACTGATTTTTCTTTTCTACCTAAAATATGTAAATATTTTTAACCACAAAATTTTTACTTCAAAGGTAGCATATGTGGCACCCGTTGCATGTCCTTACTTTTTCAAAAATTTTTCAAAGGGGACGTCCCCGATAGACCCCCTCCCCCAGGCCGGCAAATCAACGACTTCTGCTAAAATTAAAACCAGTAAAGAAGGTAGAAACAACGGTAAATTATTGTACGTAATTGGCATGCAGTGTGATATAAATGATGACATTGCCCATTATGATATATGTAACATTAACATGTCGAAGGTGAGTGGAGTGCACTGAAATTTGGGTTATACTTTTTCGGGTTAAGTCGTTCCCAGCCCCCCCCCCCCCCCCCCTCCATCAAACAAACCATCTTGGGCTCCTACGTCTATGCATGAAGGATAATTGGTTCATGGCCTTTCTAGTATCACCACAGAAAAACCATTAAACCTAAAATGTTTACATTGCAGTTTGCCAAAAGGAAAGTTCTGCCTGTTCACCCAAGTGCCAATTACAAAATCGCGGTTGGCCTCATAATTTCCTAACCCCAAATCTTTATATAGAACACCAAGTCATAAATTTGAGGGGTGTCGTTGTGGATTAAGAAATTGTAATATCTGATCAGCAAAATGACACACTGTAATAAAAATATGTGGCATAGTACCAACAGTTAGATAACATAGGCTAGATTCCATACTGAGATTAGTTGCTGCTGTCACTTTAGAAATGCATGGTTTATCAGTGATGGTATGCTCCATGCTGTGCCAAATATCCTTGCAAAGTTTTATATTTTGTCAAAATGTGGTGTATGATTGTTGCAAGTCCTTTTTAGGGTTTTGCAACTAATTTTGGGCAATGGTACTTTAAACGTTCAGGGTATAGGCCTAGGCTAGTAGGCCTAGCCAAGGCTAATCATTTCTTCTCTTTTAATTTGCAGGTTATGCCTAAACCTACATTAAAACACAGAATTAAGGCCAGGCCATATAGGCTACAAAGAAATGTTATGCCCATAGGGAAATCTTGCATTTACTGGCAGTGACATTTGAAACTCAGTCAACCTTGTCCTTTAATTTGCACTAATTAAGTTGCCAAAAAAACTCATCAAATGCTCCTTTCATTGTCAAAATAAACTTTGCATATAATCTCACTACTCTGGTAGGCCTAACTTTCAAATTATGCAACACCTACCTCCAATCGATTGTTTCAGCTTGAAGCAGCTTGTTACTTTACTCTTCCAGTTATGCTCAGGTCCAACTTCTGCCGCATACGATGCAACTTGGGCTGGCAATATTGGTATAGCCTAACGTTAGGACCTAACAAGTAGGCCTTAAGTAATGTCACTTGAAGTTGAACTAGAGCCTAGGCTAAAGTTAGTGCATTGATAGTCTCGCTCTGGCTCTGCGCCTCCTTCGGCCGAAGGTACTCCTATTGACTGCCATGATCGTTTTGCAATTTTCACTTTTGGGCATTTATTCTTTTGTTATGTATAAAAACGACGGTAACACGTTTCGTTGAAAATACCCAAGCCTGTTGCTGAACTTCGCACATGCCTCTTCACAACAGTCATACGGTAAACCTAACGTTAGGCCTGCTTGGATTTATTACTGTGTTAGTGTTACTGCTATCGTTTCTGATTACAAAAGGTTCGATGTTTTCGGCGATCTCACGGTCTCATCCGCCTCAGTTGGAGTCATTCTTAGCACATGATTGTGACTTTAGTCCATCGCATCATTCGTGATTGGCCTTTGCTTTCTCGAAGTTGACCGATTCCATATGCAAAAATCATGCAAAACGTTCTTTGCTCGTTGCTGGCGGACGTTTATGCTGGACGTTCACCTTTAGGCCATAAAATCTTGTTATTACGTCATTGGATCTTTTGGTGTTGGATTGGGCAATTTATACCCCGTGACGTAAGTTCTACTTTGCGAATAGATATTTTCAAGGCACGACGTTGTTTTAAACATCATACGCGAAGAAAATTAGATCGGTATTATTCGATAGATATTTGGAAAAACTGCAGAATTTTATGAAGATGCGAGAACTTTCTTGACAGTATTCCTTTGTAAATTTGCGTAAAAAGTGGTGTGAACGAATATCTATTCCACAGTGTTGCTGGAACGGAGACCCTTTTTACTGCCTATTATTGAATCAACCAGCTGGACGGCCCCTATGAGGGTGTGAAAGGCTCTTCTGCTGGTATACCAAAGAAGATCCAAATCATATCTGCTCAGAATGGTTGGTTAGAACTTTTTTCCCTCAAAAAAACAATGTTGAGGTATCTGTAGGAGGGTTATGGATATTATGAAAAATTATAGTTTGAAAATGACCTAAAATTTTTGAGGGGTCGGACTATAGGTAAAGCTGGAGTGAAAAATTTTGAAACAATCTTGGCACTCAATGCAATAAAATACAAAAAACCTTAGTGTTAATGTCAGTGACATGTTCCTTCTTTTTATTCAAATATCTGAAGAGATCTATTTTCATTTGGTTTTTGCATCTGGCAATGATTGACTCCCTGTACCCCATTGGAAATTGTGCATATCAACACCAAAAGGTAGTGATATATTGGGCCCCCAAGAATTTTTGTTTGGGGAGAAGGCACACACTTTTGTCCCCCCATATTTTGGATTGATGACCATCAATATTTGCTAATATTCTGATTGGAGGGACTAGAAGGGGGAGGGGGAAAGAATATCTTTGATTTTTTACCAAAAATGGTAGTATTTGCCTGTTATTCGTGGTGAAATATTACACTTTGCGATGGAATCAAAAAGGTCATGAAAATAATTTTTTTTTTTTTTTTTTTTTTTTGGTGTGCTTTGCAAGCACATTGATCAGATCGCATGTTCAATGATAAACAAGACATTCGCAGACACAAATGTGCATTACCTCAATAACTTGGTTGGGAACGGAATACCATGGTTTAATCATCTTGTAGAGTTATGCAACTGCAGAGATATTTGAGAAAACTGGAGTATGTGAGATATAGTCCCCTTCACCATTTGGTAAGGGAGGATGGAGTACCCTAGGGTTTTGGCAAAACCCACAGTATTTGCTTATATTTGCATGTAGGCCTATAAGACAAGATCCCTTTCATCCCCTCCAATTTTTTGTCAACAAATGTTACATTTAACTCTATTGACTATGAAAGACCATTTTTCCTCCTTTGCATGCATCTTTTGCCACCTACATGTCTGGTGATTATTGAGACTCTCTTAAATGCACTCAGGCAACTACATATTCAGGGCCTTCAAATTAATGCATTTAAATGGGATATCCCCATGCAACCCTTTGAGTTGCCTCAGTGCTCTTCACACAATCTAACCCATGGGGTCATGATACAGAATCATGTAGGTAGGTCCCTCATAAATGTTTCAAGAACTTTGGGAGTCAGATAATTAGGATCCGAGGACCGGACTAGGTGAATGTTCTTCACATATTTTTTCCTGAGTATTTTCTTTAATAAAAGCCCAAAAGTTTCATAATTTCTTCAATACAAATCCAACATACTCGACGTCCTTTTGGCAACCCGTTGCCTTTGTCAGAGCCTCACGTTGCTGGCCTCCAAGTCCAGTCCCATCGCGAAAATGGCCCTCCTTGGCCCTCCTGTCGGAAAATACTGAAGCCACCCCTGTTAGTGTGACTTATATCAAAGTTGGCAGGCAAATGATAAATGTTAATCATTGTCAAAATGACCAAAAGAGGCAGTTGCTGTTTACTTCAGTGAATGACTTCACTGTTTTGTACAGCCATTCGGTTCCTGCTCTGTGGACCAACAGGCTGGATTAGTTAGTAAACCCTAAGACAGTAGGGAGATCCAAGAGGCAGATTTAAATAGATATACCCTTTTGACCATCTGAACATTTATACCTGCAGCTTCCACCTATCCTATGTGAACAGGGGCCATATCAGGAACTGTATATTATTGCGGGGGGGGGGGGGCAAAAATATTCCCAGGACCACTATCATAAGTGGAGCACTAACATGGTGTTGGGCGTGGAGCCTCAGTACCGGGAAAATTTTTGACAAAAAGTGGCCCCCCCAGATTGCAGGAAGTGGCACATCCTAGGTATTTTAGTGTGCATTTAAAAATTCCAAATTGTTTATATCTCATGTTTTAGAAAGTGAGAACATTTTTTACTATAAAATTACATTTTGTGAGAGAATAATTTGGACTTCAAAGTAGTGTATAAGCTGTTGTGTTAGTGTGTGTTTCAAAGGCTTTGGTGGGGCTAAATGTTGTGTTTTGAACTGCTGTTTCTGGGAGAGGCGGTC
>JAIZAY010000659.1:0-34754 GCA_029531755.1 Holothuria leucospilota | reverse complement strand
ATATATATAGATATATATTAATATATATATATATATATATATATAGTATATAATCTTGACTTATAAAGTATATATTATATATATATATATATATTATATATATATAACATGTAATACGTATATATATAATATAAAAACTAATTCCGGAACAGGTCTATTGTAGTGGAAGACCGCGATACCAAGCGCGCGTCTTTTCGTTAAGGCGAAAATGAAACACTCAGAAGTTAGCACATGAAGCATAGAATAGTTTCCCCTAATGTAGAAGATAAAACTGTTTCAAGAGACATTAATTCAACGTTATTTCAATGGCTCGCCATCCGTTAGTGTTAACGGATAGGTGTCCGAAAATTCGTCTACATTGGAAGTAATAGTATGTAAAAGTTGGTGTGGTTTTGAAGAGCAAGTTTACCATTATCGTTTACGTATTCCTATACTCAAAAAGTGTGTGACCAATTACAACGTTAATGGGAAACGGATTTTTATCACCGAATGTACATTTTCCCCCTAATGTATGTTTTTTTCACACGATTTTTCCCCCAACGTGAAAAATAGGCAAATATATATATATATATATATACTTTCAACAAACTACAAAAAAAAAAAAAAAAAAAAATCAAGTCAAACCTACATTTTAAACCCACCGATTCTCATAACTACCTTTTGTATCCATCCAACCATCCCAAATCCTGTACCAAATCCCTCCCATACTCACGAACTCTTTAAGGGCCAGAAGAATTTGCTCAGGAGATTCCGATTTCTTTCAGCAGCTATCCAAAAATATACCTCATTCCATTCTTTGAGAAGCGTCAGTATAATTCCAACCAAAATCCTTACCGGTGCTCTACATAGAATCCAAGGAATCAAACAGAGAGGAGGGCCTTGAGTAAGAAAGTCTAACACGTCTACCAATACTCCTACGCATTCCCCCCCCTTTGCGTTTATTCTTCCCATCACACATCGTCTTACGCCCCATCAATTCGTGTGCCAATTTACAGGAATGTAGAGAACCCTTCGAAAAGACCCTTCAACCCGTGATCTTTTCCCAGAGCCCCCCATTACGGCCTTCAGAGTTGGAAAAGAACATTTCCAAGCACTTAGTTCGGTCGTGCTTGTTCCTGATCCACAACCTGATGCCTGGAACCAACCTGACCAACACCCAGGGCTACGATTTCCTGTGGTCGTAGTAGGTGACAAACACATGTCCCAGTGAGTTGAGCAAGAACACAACTCATTAAGTATTTTGGGTTCATAACGGTAAACAAATTCAGTGTGAACCAACACTCTTACCTGCACTTGCACTAAATTTGGTTTACTTTTTAGTTTGTGGACGTTGCAAGTGCCTGTATGTGGGAGAGACCAAACGTCGGCTGGCTGACCGAATCTCACTGAACACCTCAGGTCCATCAAAGCAGAACCTTCAAAAGGTTATCCGGTCAGCCACACATTTTCAACCCACCATCACCGTAGCTCAGTTAAAAGACTTGGCCGTTACCGCAGCCTTAATAGTTGCTAGGAGGTTCTGACCGTTTATTTCCGATCGTCAGACCGCCGGAAACACGGCTTATCATGAAGCTCGGGACGACCTCTCTTCCCCACACGGTCTTAACATATAGAATGGACCTTTTTTAAAACTTGTAGCCCTATTTCATTACTTTTTACCCTTAGTTTTTTGCAGCCTTTCTTTTCGCATTTTTTACAACCGTGATTAGCATCTGTAACACGAAACCGGTTTGCCACAGTGCCTTTCTTCAATGTGATTTTCTTCTCCTTTTCTACACTTTTTTCTTTGTTGTTCAGCAGTCTTGCATTTCTTTGGCCACCTGATGAAGAGGTCTATAACTCGAAACGACGTGTGGAATTTTCCGGAAACTTTTAGCAACTTTTTTACAACCCTTTATCGTGACCTACATACTACTATAGTGCTCCGCAGCATTTCGACCCTATATATATATATGAGTATTATACTCAGATATATATATTATATATATATATAAATATATATATATATTTTATATATATCTATAGTATTTCCTCTAATTCGGTCACTTTACGGGGGGAAAGTTGTTTCGTCTCGAAAAGTCTGACCTTAAGGGGAAAAAAAAAATTCGGGTGAAATACATAAGTTTCGCCTTAACGTATTTCCACAAAAACACTTTTTCTATAGGAATTCGCGCGTAAACTTACAAAAGAGGGCGGGCCCTCTTAGATTTGCAAACTAGATGCCATTACTGTCAAAGTTATCAAATTTACGGACACCTAGCTTAACGTTAATAAACACGGAAACGGATGGCTGCCTCAGATATGAAAATAACGTTAATTATATTTTTAGGATACGTTAGGGCGAATTTATTTCTTATGTATTTTAGTATCTTTTTTTCGCCCTATGTAAATTAAGAGATAACAATTTCCCCTTAAGGTGGGAATTAGCGTTATATATATATATATATATATATATATATATATATATATATATATAAATATACTTTCAACAAACTACAGTGGTAATGTTGCATTTGATTTTATATCCATTTTCTGTCCAGCCTATAAAAACACGTAATTGTTAGTAAATTGTAGAACAGAGTTAAAAGAGGACCTACATCCAGTGCAGTGAAGCCATTTGTCATACACTTTGAAAGCCACTTCTGCCAAATATCTTAGCTGCTAAAGGAAATTGACTCACTCTGTGTATACGGCTTCTATGAGAACAATACAGCATTCTATGTGTTTGTATGCACAAGGTTAAACCATGCTATAGCCAGAACTTGCAGTTGCCTAAAGTTGCTATTGACAACTGGCTGTTCTGCTAATGCCAGGGAGTTGCTGTAGTAATACACCATCTTATCAACACAAAGAATAAATTAACAATAGAGAGGAAGTACTGCTAAGCTGAAAGTAGTACTGGCAAAAGTGTCAAATTACTCATGGTCATTAAGATTAGATCAACTAACAGGTTGATCTGAGATAACCTGTCTTCAAGTGTCAAATATGATACACCTGTAAGGCAATTGATTCATACATGGATGAGCACCTAATCGGTAGTGATAAGGACCCTTGACAAGTTTGAGGAAAGGCAAATTTTGCCTAATGTGTAAACCCAAAGGGTAATAATAAGTAAGGGTACTTATCGTTTTTGTCACACATTAGTACATTTGCGTCAGATAGTGTGATGTGTAGCCATTTCATTAAGTTGCTAAGGCAATCCATGCATGTACTAGACGCAGTGCAATGATGTGGATGCGAGCTAATGCGAATTGAAGCATTAGAGGCCGAAGAGGCGTTAAAGACACGCTACAGGTTTAGGGCGCGTTACCATGCCCACATTACTCAGTGTTCCCTTACTCGAAATCCAGATATGGGCCGGATATGAAATTCCATATATGGGCCAGATATGGATTTCATATTTGGTCCATATCTGCTGCAGATATGGGATTTATATCTGCGCCAGATAAAAAATTGGGCAGATATAACCCAGATCTACGCCGAGTGACAGACCAGATCTTAATCCATATCATCGCCAGATAAAGTGTGGGTATCTGGGAATCAAGTCTTTATATGGAACAGTATACAAAATTTTTATCTGGACCAGATCTTATGGTCCTTCCTTATATGAGCAGAATATATGTTCTATATGATGGCTCCAGTATCTGCCACCGAGTATATTGGAATTTATATCAGATCAGAATAAAAATTTGAGCAGATATAACACAGATCTAAACCAGAACCAGATCTAAACCATACTGCATATGGCCAGATAAAGTTCTGTCTGGATCAAGCCTTTATATAGCACAGACAAAATTGTATCCAGACCACATCTGCTCTAGTTATGAATCATAGTTAGGACTTATAGTTGCTTTTTTTCCAAAAGTCCCCTGAATCTGCTGGCGACCGACGCCGCCGGCGCGCGAAAACCGAACAATACTTCCCGAAGGAGTTCATGGCCTCCCCTCCCCGAAGGAGTAAAATAACGTCCCCAAGCGGACAAACTTTGACTTAACTGACTAACGCACCCGACAGTAGTCCCGTGTCTAGACTGGCTGAATAGAACAGGTCCCACCTGGTGGAACAAAGCCTCCGTCCTTGTGAATCACGGATAACTCTCCTGCGCCAGGTAAGTATCGGTAAGTGGCGTGCTTTTTCCAAACTGTCCCTTGATCTCTCTGGCGAAGAGCCAGGGGCGAAAACCAAACAACACTCCCGAAGGAGTTCTGCTCCCCGAAGGAGTAACAACGTCCCCAAGAGACAAACTTTGACTTAACTGACACCACCCGACAGTAGTCCCGTTCTAGACTGGCTGAATAGATCAGGTCCCACCTGGGAGCTCCGCCGTCGTGATCAGGGATACTCCTGTGCGAGGCAAGTCCAAAACCTCTAGTTTTGTACATGTAAGTATTTTCCAAAAGTCCCTTGACTCTCTGGCGAAGAGCCAAGGGCGAAAACCAAACAATACTCCCGTGTACATGTAAAGGTCATTTGTTCCAAAAGTTGGGTTCCCATGACTCTTCTGGCGAAGAGCAGGGCGCGGAAAAACGCAACATGCTTTTTTACGCTGCTACTAAAACGGACAACGGGCCAGACCCGGCGAAAGGCATCACTACAATATGGCCAACAACCAATCAAACCAAACACCAACAACACCGTCACAAACAAAAACAAAACCACTAACCACGCAAAGAACCACCAGATGTTGTCCTCGATTTTCGAGGACACCCCCATGCTCCTAAAACAACCACCACATCCACTAACAAGCAATGTAAACAAACGCCCGCGTGGGGGAAGGCAACAAATCACACCCGTAAGGCCAAAACCATAGTAACAGGGGTGAGGGACGGGGCCAATCAGTTACATTTAAATCCCTATTTACAGTCTATTTACACTATGCACAACTATTTACATGTAAACACAGACAAACTTCCCAAAGAGATCGAACGAGCCCGGAGGGGATCAGGAACGTCCACTCTCTTCGGGAACCCAAACTGGACCAAACTGGGCCAAAAAATACAGGCGCACCTTGCCCAAGGGTGCTCCGGAGGCAGTTGTGGCAAAGGGTAACCTCATTATTCCCACGCTTTTACAAGCTCCACAACCGGATGCAGTTTAATGTCCTACACCAACATGTAAGTATCACACTCTTCATGAAGTGCTCCATGAAGAATTTAATATAGGTATTGGGTTGAATTGACTTAAGTACATAAATTCAACTTATTTTAAACAGTGAACAGAAAAATGCCTTGAAATTTCCTATTTTATGTAATCACAGTGATATGGGCTTCTTATTTTAAAAATTTATTACGTATTTGACTCTAAATTTTGTTTACTGCGTACTGCATATTTTACTTTCAACTTCCTAAATCATGAAAAATGTAGGTTTAGATACAAGCTCCGCCCAAAAATGCAAATCATTTGCCTAAGTTCACTTAGTATACTGCGGTATTAACAAAAGTGTAGCCACTAAATAACTGCAATGTCTGGGAAGGTGATGCTGTATCCAAAACATGTCTTAATTTATAACAAGCATAATCCAAGAATCAAATCAAATAAATAATAAAACAAACTAACAAAATGCTCATTTGCATATTTAGCATATCTATTTAGCATATCAAGTTATATCTGGCTTGATATGGCCATATAAAACTTTATTTGCATATCTGGAATTGCATTGTAACAAAATATATCTGGCTTGATATGGCCATATAAAACTGTATTTACATATCTGGACTGGCATTTTATCAAGTTATATCTGGCTTGATATGGCCATATAAAACTGTATTTACATATCTGGACAGACATTTCATCAAGTTATATCTGGCTTGATATGGCCATATAAAACTTTATTTGCATATCTGGAATTGCATTGTATCAAGTTATATCTGGCTTGATATGGCCATATAAAACTGTAATTTACATATCTGGACAGACATTTTATCAAGTCATATCTGGCTTGATATGGCCATATAAAACTTTATTTGCATATCTGGAATTGCATTGTATCAAGTTATATCTGTCTTGATATGGGCATGTTAAACTGTATTTACATATCTGGACTGGCAGTTCATCAAGTTATATCTGGCTTGATATGGCCATATAAAACTGTATTTACATATCTGGACTGGCATTTCATCAAGTTATATCTGGCTTGATATGGCCATATAAAACTTTATTCGCATATCTGGAATTGCATTGTGTTTTGTTATATCTGGCTTGATATGGCCATATAAAACTTGATATAATGTATCAAGGCATCTAAATCTGGCTGTATATCTGGCTTGGTATGGCCATATAAAGACTGTATTTAACCAGGTATATCCAGATATCAATCCATAACTGGATTTGGAGTAAGGGTTATATTATTTCCGAACGTGACCTACATAACGTGACCTCCAATTCGGGTTCAATTTCGCACGGTATAGATAGTTCTCACGTGACGTCATAGGAGTTTTTCACGTGTATTATTTCAGCCATGTCTGAGGGCAACCCCGGCATGTGTGTACAGGCTTGCCCTCAGACATGGCGGTTTCTAACCCCTAGCTGTGACGTCACTGAGATCTATCTTTATTCCACACATAAAGCAGGACATATATTGCTCTGTGACTCCACATTGATGTGCATCCTCTAGTTATACGACTCAGCACAGTGCCTGTGCTGGCGATGAGATAAGCAACTCTGTGGAGTTTTGTTTTCCTATTGAAATCAAACTTAAGATCAATCTTCAAACTTAAGATCAATCTTAACCCTTTATGAAACAGGACCCTGGTGTGTCATTCGCATGTCAGTAGTGGGTAGAATACTAAAGTATACTGGGTGAAAGTTAGAATAAATCTTTAGTACTAAGTATATTACACTAATCACCTGTAAGACATTTGTGACACTAAATGTTTGTACGGAAAGATGTTGTAGCATTTGGGGTTTTGAAGCTAACGTTGCACCAGGCTGGCAGCAGGTTGAGATCCTCAGCCAATGTTGTATTTTGATTAACCACTTAATGACTTCTGAGGGAACATAAAAAATGAGTGAACAACAGTAAAGGCTTTAACGGTGTATTCTTCACAATTTAAATGGCTTCAGATGAATAAATACATGGCAACCGTTGAACTTTGTTGGATGTGTAGTAAACAGTAGATGGCAAAACATGATATACAGCAGTAATGGGCAAACCTAAAGTCTGCAATTTCAAAACTATATGTTACAAAGCTTGAAAAATGCATCCAAATGGCCCAACTCTCATCTTCACAGGACATTCCTGGGCTAGCTGAGATATAAAATGTTGATGCTTATTCACTCAATTTAAAATGGTAGATTGCACAATAGTCTGTAATGTCATTCTTGTACTACTCAAATGACGCTACTTTGTAGTTCTTTATTTTTTCGAAAGCCACTGCACCTTCTACCAAAACATGATCATTGTCTTGCTGCTGTAGGGTGACTTGGCTGTATAAGCCCTCTCCGTACGACGTGGTTTGTAAGGAAAGAGTAACTGTTCCAAGGTCATATAAACATATTTATTTCAAAAGGAAACAAAAGCAGGTAATGTGAGTTGTACAAGAAGGAAATCACAAATTATTGGGCAATCAACTATTTTAAAATTAAGTTAATAAACTTCAACATTTTATATCTCAGCAATGGAGGTAGCTATGAAAATGGGAATTGGATGAATGAAAATTATTTTCTAACTTCTTGAATATATATTCTTGAAATTTTAAACTTTAGGTCCACTTTAAGGGCATTTGCCTGCTAGTAACTTGGAGTGAAAGCTACTTTGCTTTTGAGTTGTCCTTCTTGAGCCATTAGTACTGTATCTGGCCTGGTGTGTGCAGAGCGTATGAGTGTGAATGTGAGTCTGTTAGACTGCATGACTTGATCGAGATGTACATGAGTAACCCCTTTAAAAGGATCCCCTTAATAATTGGCTTTGGAGTAATCACTCTTTTCAACATAAAGATAAGATTGAGACTTACAATAATAATTAAAATATTCTTTAGGTATTCCACGGCTGGCCAGCCATTCTCTGCTAACCCTAGACTGTCAAAATACATGGAGCTCATAGTACAGAAAATAACTCATTGCGTTAAGTTACATAAAGTTACATAACACATGGAAAGCAGCAGAAACAAATTATTGATATTTACAATGGGGGATTACCTCTAACACCCGACAATGACCCCCACAGAGGCACAATTAATTGTACACAATAAAACAATTTAAGTAGTTTGGGAATGCATAAATACAGGGATTTGCAAGCTCTACATAATTGTAAGTGCTCCCCAAAGCTCCACATAATCCCACAGAGCTCCACACAGCTCCCCAAAGCTCCTCATCTGACCGAATAACCGTCATTCCAGTGTTACGGTATTATTGTGGCTAGACCTTTAGCATACAGTGTATTTTACTAAATGAATACAGTACTTGTAACTGTTCTTCATTTGCTCCAACCAAGACATGCAGATACAAACTCATAATTTGATAAATCTCTTGTTCCTTTGGATTTAACATCAAAGTCTGTCATTCTTGGCTCTGCATTATTGAACGTGTTGAAAGAAAATAGATACTATCACTGTAGAAATATACTGAAGACTCAGAAGTTGTAAAAGTTTGAAGTCAAATATGGTAATTTAATTTTATGAGTATTTACACATACAGTTACTGATTACATAAATAACACTTCACTGGTTGATAGTACTAGAAGGGCAGTCCTTGTTGATAAAAATATGAGACAACAAAGGTAAACAAAATGTACAGTGTACAAGGAAAGAGGGAACAAAGAGTCGCAACACATGTCAGTTGATGCCTATTTAAAGGTGGGATATTTCTTTATTAAAGTCAGAATTCTTACTTAAATCACGTGAAATGAGGGCAGACTGTTGTAAAAAGTGCAGTGGTGTTTATACTGTAATGGGCCAGGCAAAATGAAGTTGAGTTAATATTATTTGACATCCATAACCTCTGTAAACAGCTGGAGTCAGTGTTGGAGACCCAGTATTGAGAACTGTTGGTAGAGCTAGGACCTGGCATTCTGGGAAATATTTTTGATGGTATTCAGAGACCCTTACAGGTAAGGAAGGTTTATCCAGAGATTGATCGAAACATAATGCTAAGGTTGGTGATGTGATCATGTCAGTATGGAAAATGAAAATGAATTGATCAAAGAGAGTTAATATAAAAGAAGGATGTTGATGAAATTTACATTGCAGAGGAAACAGGGTTTGTGGGTGTTGAGATATACATTGTAGAGGGCATCACATATTTATTGTTCCATTGGTAAATTTGAAGCAAGCAACTGCCATGTTGAAGCTTTTATGTTGATGACCAAGTCTGGTTCGTCTCTTGTTTCAAGGGATTGTTTTGACCTTAGAGAGGGTTGCAAGTTTGTCTGTGGAAGAGCTTACGCTGCATTCATACTGTATTAGGAATGCTACAGAAAGTTGGATGTAAATGTCAAGGACTAATGGTGATAAATGTGATGTGATGTGATGTCACACCTGCTTGCTACAAGTTCAAGCAGATGAAGCGATTGTGTCAGGTATTGTTTTGACTTCGATTAAATTTGGTCATTGCATTCGATCTTGTGTTTTCAGTAAAATGTATATTTTGTATCTATCACCTCTTCAACTCCTGGTGAAAATAATACTTTAAATACTTGATTCTGAAAACTAAATGGTGCTGACACATATCAGTAGAATAGCCTTTAAAGGGAGGTAAGATATCACATGTATATTGTATGTCTGTAAGATGTGACTTCTTACATGGACTTATTTCACCTTAGTGTGGATGAAGATATAGATACATCTCATGTTTTCTGCGAATAATTGTACTCATTAATTTTATAGTATCCACATTTTTAAAGCATAGTTACATGAAGCCTGTTCATTTTTCACAGGATATTCGAGAGATTACATCTTCAATCTACATTCCAAGAGGTATAAACATGAATGCCCTGGGGACTTCAAGCCATATCCAGGCATTAGGGTAAGAGGGAGTAAAACATGTAAATCAGGATTCTAGCCAGGTCATTTAATTAAGCCACGCTTCACCCAGGTTGGACATCATTTTTCCACCCAGAGCATAGTTGAAATGTTAAGCTTGCAGTTTAGATTTTTGGTTGCAATGGTATCAAGAACCAGTCCAACATTGTAGTCATTCCCTGTGTTGTTTGGGGTAATGCTGAAGGCACATGATTGATTGTTCATCTAATTTTATATTAAATATGTTTCTGGCGAGAACATTGTTATAGTCATGTATGGTTTCATTGTGGTGAGAATGTTACAGAATTGGTACACATGTTGATAAAGGGCTTTTGTGTGTGATTACAGCAAAATAATATGGTTACAAAGAAAATTTCTATCCTCCAGTGTACTTTAAAGGCACACATAGGGTACATCGGTATGAACAAACCAGACACTGATATACTGGTTGGCAAATACCTTGTGCAACGGCGCCCCAGGGGTCCGTTTGGGATCTTTTGTGTACTTACGGAAAACTACAGATGGGGGGGGGGGGCAGGTTAACTTAACGCTATGACGAACAAAATAACTTACAAATACAAATTCTAAAGTGTTCCTTGACGCTGATAGGTTTTTTTTTTCCAGAATGATTAATTACAACAGATCAAGAATGTACAGATTGATTGTTATGGGCATTGGTCATAAAATCGATGAAACAAAAAGACTGGAAATTGCGGTGGCCTTCGAGCGTCTTATGCAAAACCCTGTGCAAATCACTTCTGGACCTCTCACTCGAGCCGTGCGTCACGTGCTTAACTTTGGTGCGTCAAGTGCGAAACAGACTTTTGCATCCTTCGCACGAACCGTGCGTCTCGTGCCAAACTCTGGTGCGTCAGGTGCGAAAGAGATTTTGCATCCTTCGCACGAGCCGTGCGTCTCGTGCTAAACTTTGGTGCGTCGAGTGCTAAACAGCTTCTGTTTCTCTCACACGGTCCCTGCGTCCCGTGCGAAACTCTGGTGCGTAAGATGCTAAATAGCTTCTGTTTCTCTCACACGGTCCCTGCGTCCCGTGCTAAGTCCTAGCACTAACAAATGATAGCAATAACTTTTAAGTTTACAATAGTTCAGATAAAAACAGAATTACGGCCCTTATTAGCAGCGGCTAGACATCTCCACCAAACTGGGTAATTTGTCTAAGTTTCTAGCCGTATTTACGACTCCGCCTATCTAGTACAGTCGGTTTAGGCGTGAGAGTGCTTTTCAGCCCCCTTTCTCCCGGGACCAGCCTTTCTGACCCTCAAGACCACAAATTAACGAAACGCCACTCCCTCAAAACATACTGTGCTTCCCACTTAGCCTATTAACCAGCCTGTCTCCTTGGGTTTCCTCCCTGGGCAACAATCCCCTGCCCCAGTCTGTACAAGTCCCCAGCGTAGGCCTTACGTACCAGCCCATGCCTCCTTGTATCCAAACCCTCCCCGAGACGGGCTTCGCAAACTAATTAATCTATTTATTCAAGGCTAAGAATATCAACTTACAACTTACACCGGGAAAGCTGCAAT
Organism: Holothuria leucospilota; assembly: GCA_029531755.1. NCBI lineage: Eukaryota > Metazoa > Echinodermata > Holothuroidea > Aspidochirotida > Holothuriidae > Holothuria > Holothuria leucospilota. The sequence continues at coordinate 23,257 of JAIZAY010000659.1, read as the reverse complement.
CTTCTTAAGGGAGGCGCGGGCCCTCGCTTCGTTGATGTTGATTCACTGCGTGATCTGTAGTAAGGTTCCTCTCTCTCCGAGCTTCTGTTCGCAAGTCCTTGTCTACGTGACAAACAGCGTGGCAAGACTTCTGGCCGGAAACACGTGACACTGTCACCGCGGTAAGCTGAGACTGATTCTCATTGGTTGATTTTCCGTTCATTGTGTTACAGCACAGCGTGTCTGGCTGGACTGTCTAGACAGACCTGGGTGGGCCACAAAACAATTCCACAGAGAAAAAAAAAAGAATACAGAAGACCAGGGCTGCAGAAATCACTGATTATCATTATCGGCTACTAAAACAGCAGATCACTAGGAATTACAAACAAGGAGCAGGCAAACTAGGAACGCACATAAATAGGATGAAAAAAAAATATATATCAACGCATTTACAGTCTTTCCGTCACACTACCCCCTTCTCTCAAAAGAATGCTACCCGCATTAACTCTAGGCTTGATCCTCCGGTGTGGGTTGTACCTCCCTGGAGTCTATTTCCAAAACTCTCCCGTCTGGGTACCGCAGGGTCTTGATTACCCGCTTCATTGTCCAGCCGACTCCTATGGCGTAGCTATGGTAACTCATACTTTTCTGGACGTGATCGCCTTGGTCCTGCTCAGCCCGAATTACCTCTTCTTCCACCGTTTTAACTTCTTCATCATTACTTACAGGGACCAAGGTGCCGGACTAGGGGCTCTGGTTGAAAGAACGTCATCTTCTGCTTCTTCTTTTTGCCCTCCCCTTTTTACCTTCGACTCGATTTTTCTCCCTTTCGGACTTGTCGGATTCTCGGACGGTTCAATGCTCTTCTCCTGCTTAGAGAGACCTTCCCGTTTGCTCGTAGTCGGTCGCTGGAGCTTGTTTTCGTGCCTTTGTAGATCCCCCTTTCGGTTGCTTTGGTAGGGGCATTGTGTGCACTCCCACAACCTTGCCTGGTGTTTCTCCTCAGCGTGCCGCATGAGGGCTCCTTTGTCCACAAACCTCAAACCACAGTCTCTACATCGATATTCGGTCGTGAAAAGAGATCTTGCAGTACTTTCTGCCTGGGCCTCTCTTTCCTCGGATCTAACGTCTCTCTTTCTATAGGGGGATCGACTTCTCCTCGACTGGGACATCTCGAGACCATAAAACTCTAAAAGAACAAAACAAAAAAGCTTTCATAAAAATTCCAGTATTATTTTTCAAAGCCATATCTTATGGGGGGCTTTACTATTCTCTTCCCTCTACCAAGCTGGATTTCCACAGCTGATGAAACCTGTCCCTCACTCCTTATTGTGCCTTGGACCCCGTCATCTCTGTCTAAATTTTTATCTTCTTGATTTGTGTTTTCGGATTGTTCCCTTGAGTGACTATCTGTGCTAGTTAACTCAACTCTATCCGGTTTTGCACCCTCGAAATACTCTCCCTGCCCTTTCGCTTTTACCCCTTCCCCACGAGTCTTTTCCTTCGGTTCGAAAAGTTGCACCCAGGCGGGTCTGGCAGTGCCCTCGTACCGTCGGATGCAATTAAAATGAAGAACCTTTGGTTTCCGCTTAGGACCAAATTGAACGCGATAAACAATGTCGTTGATTCTATTAACAATGAGGAAGGGACCCTTCCAGGGACAATGTAATTTGGGGGAACGCCCCTTTCCCACGGCAGGTTGATATACCCAGACGAGATCACCAGGCTCAAAAGTCTCCATGCTGGAATTTCTGTCTGCAAATTCCTTTTGTCTCTTGCCACTAGACTTTAAGTGACATCTAGCCAATTCGCTGATTTTCTTCAATTTCTCCTTTAAACTTCCTACAAATTCTGGGTAAATGGCCGCGTCCTCCGTACCGTCGGCCGGAGATGACCAAATGCACTCCAAGGGAGTTCTCATCTGCCTTCCAAATATAATTTCTGCAGGGCTAAAACCCGTGGTCTCGCGTACGGCAGAATTATACGCCATATTCAAGTAGGGGAGCTAGCTATCCCAGTCTCGTTGATCAGAGGAAGTTACAACAGCAAGCATCGACTCCAAAGTCCTGTTGAATCGCTCAACCATACCATCCGACTGCGGATGGTATGGTGTGGTCCTGGTCTTCAGGACACTAAGAAGCTTGCACACCTCCTGGAACAACGATGCCTCAAATTGTCGCCCCTGATCCGAATGCAGTTCTCCTGGTATACCGAAGCGACAAACAAAACTCTCGACAAGTACTTTGGCTATAGTCGCGGCTTCCTGATTTGGTATAGCTTTTGCTTCGGTCCACTTGGAAAAGTAATCACAGATCACTAGGATATACTTGCTCCCCCTCTCAGTGGTCGGAAGTGGTCCCATAATGTCCATAGCTATTCGTTGAAGAGGCTCTCCGGCTTGATATTTCTTGATCTTGCCTTTTCGCTTGAGCTTTGGTCCCTTTCGAGATTGGCAAAGGTCACACTGTCTACACCACAGCTCAATGTTGTTTCGATAGCCACTCCAGTAGTAACTTTGCCGGATCCGGTATATTGTTTTTCTGCTCATGAGATGTCCGGATACGGGGTGAGAATGAGCCAGCTCCCAAACCATGCGTTTCATTTCACTAGGAACAACCAGCTGGGCAGTACTCGTTAGGCCATCATTGGACTCAGATCTGCGATAAAGTACCCCCTCACGTAAATAAAGACTATCCCATTGAAGCCAATAATTCCGAACCGTGCGGTTCATACAAGAAACTTCTTCCCATGCTGGACGCCGTCCCTCTACCTTCCACTGTACCATTATACGGGTATCTTCATCACGTTGCTGTAACTCCCGCAATTTAGCCATCGACCAAACTCCTGGCCACGTAGGCTTGTTCTGCATGGGAGTACTTGACGTCGTCTCGTTGTTGGCTTCTCCCTCCTCCAGTTTCTCCTTCGGGTCTCCTCTGGTTCTTCCTCCGTTGCCCCCTCCGGCTCCTTTGCGGTGTGGCCCTCCAGAGACCTGCATAACTTAACTTCTTGCAGTTGCGGACAGTTGACTGATTCTTCTCCCTGGTCAGTCGCACTCCTCCGTGTCTCCTTACTTTGCTCTCTTTCGCACTTCGAGCATTCGCCACAAGGCCTTCTTGAAAGGGCATCTGCATTTCCGTGTACCCTTCCTGGTCTATATTGTATCTCAAAATTGTAGTTGCCCAAGGTCTCTATCCATCGTGCTATTTGGCCTTCGGGATTACGGAAGCGTAAGAGCCATCGCAGGGCCCCGTGATCTGTTCTCACTAGGAACTTCGTTCCAAACAGGTAGTGGTGCAAATGTTTGACGGCTAGGATAATCGCTAACAACTCTTTCCTAGTCACACAATACCGCCGTTCAGCTTTTCCCAGAGTTTTGCTGAAGTATGCTATATCTCGTTCCGTTTGTCCTTGCTGTTGTGACAAAACTGCCCCTACGCCAAAGTCACTGGCGTCAGTGTCCAAAACGAATTTTCCTTCTCTGAGAGGGTACGCCAACACTGGAGAAGTGATAAGTCTCTTCTTAAGATAGATGAAGGCCCCTTCACAGTCCTTGTTCCATAAGAATTCTCTTCCTTTTTCGGTCAGCCGGTGTAGCGGCTTGGCGATGGATGCAAAGTTTTCCACGAACCTTCGGTAGTATGTACAGATACCCAAGAATCTTCTGACTTCAGTTTTGTTGATGGGCCTTGGCCAAGTCTGTACAGCTTCAATTTTAGTTGGGTCCGTTTCAATTCCCTCCGGTGTAACAACGTGACCTAAAAACCCCACTTTTCTCTGGAATAGTTTGCAATTCTTGGCAGACAACTTCAACCCCGCTTGTGCTAACCTCTGTACGACCACATCAAGGCGTTGGACGTGCTCTTCAAAGGTCTTTGCATGCACAATAATATCGTCCAAATACACCAGGCAACTTTCCCATCGTAAACCACCCAAACCCGTTCCATCAAGCGTTCAAAAGTCGCCGGTGCGTTGCAAAGCCCGAACGGCATAACACAGAACTGGAAGAGACCTCGATGGGTAACAAAAGCAGTCTTAGGCCTGTCTTCATCTTGAACTTCAATCTGCCAGTAGCCACTAGCAAGATCGAGTGTGGAAAACCATTTTGCACCGCCTAACATGTCCAGGGAGTCGTTGATTCTTGGCAAAGGATAAGAATCTTTCTCGGTAAGGGCGTTAACCTTTCTGTAATCCACACAGAAACGCAACGAGCCGTCGTTCTTCTTTACGAGAACAATCGGGGATGACCAAGGACCGCTCGAAGGTTTAATCACTCCACTAGAAAGCATTTCATCCACGATCTTACTTGCTTCATCTTGTTTGTGCATGGGTAGGCGCCGGGCAGCCTGTTTCACTGGCCTATTTGTTCCTGTGTCAATAGTGTGTTTCACAATTGTAGTTCTTCCTAAATCGTCTGAGCCTTTTGAAAATGCCTCTGAATGTTTCTGAAGGAAAGCCTTTGCCTTCCCTTTTTGACAGTTATCCAAATCTGTGATTGATTCATTGTATAGGTGCAAAACTCTCTCTGGGAGTTGAAAATCAGACTCCGGGGTAACCTTTTCATCGGGATGGGCTTGGGCCGCTGGTGGGATTACTTCAACGCCTTCGCAGGTGGCCAAATTCGTCTCTTTGTACACGGTCACCGGTTCTGTTGAAAGATTTGCTACACGTACTGGTATGATGCCTGTAGACATATCCGAAAGAGAACGAGCTACTAAAAGGCCTTTCTTCTCTGCAAACTTTTCATGTGGTTGAACAAGTCCAAAAATCTGTTCCTTTGGGGCGTTTTCCACTTTCCCTGGGATGAGAACTCCTCTGTTGGGTGGGATACATACAGTATCTTCTGCTTTTATTCGTCGAACATGAATGGCAGATTTTTCTTCTCCATTCCCTTGTGTCGATGTGCTATTTTCTCTCCAGACCATCCTTCTACGGGTATCTATGCAATAATTGTATTCTCCTAAGAAATCTTAACCTAAAATGCACTCAACGTCGATATCAGCAACCCAGAATTTATGCTGGACGAGGTTTCCATCTATGTTGACGCCTGCTTCCAAAAGGCCGTGTAGCGGCACAGATTTTCCATCAGCCAAAGACATCTTATTATTCACCTCGGTGCAATTTACCTGTTTTTCTTCTGGGAATTCAAGTAGAAAAGTGCGGCTTAACACTGATACATTTGCACCCGCCAGAGTGTTTGTCATGCCCTGGTCAGAATGTAGTACCCTCACTGTTTTTCTGAGCGGAAAATTTCTTTGTCTTTCGACTGTATAAAAAGCTTCTATTTCAAGTGCAGCCTGCACAGCCTCCTCCAAAGTCTTGGGTCGAGTTTGATGAACGCCCAATCTTAGTTCAGGCTCTTCTAAACAATCAACAAAATGGTCCCGTGATAACTGATCTTGAAGGTGACTCGAGGCACCTGGATAAGCGAATCGTGTGAGCCGCTTTACATCTTGAGCCAGGTCAGGTATAGTCTCGCCCTTTTTCCTGCCACGATTTCTCAGCTGAATCCTTCGAAGCTCTGTTTGGCGCGCGGGACCAAACCTACTAGAGATTGCATCCACCAGATTTGTGTAATTTCTTCTTTTCTCTGCCTCCAGGTCAGCTAGTATGGCCTGAGCGTCCCCTCTAAGACTAGCTGCCAAACACATTGCCTTTACCCCACCGCTCCATCGATGCAACTCCGCGACCATTTCGAATTGGGCCAGATAGTCTTCCCAAGATGTTTTTCCATCATATAGACCGGGCCGTATCCCAGAAATTCCGTGAAAACTCTGTTTTGGATAACTTTCACACTAGTGAGCATTATCGTCTGTTCCCAGTAGGTCTCGTCTGTGATTTACACGCTTCTTCAGACTTAATGTCACATTTATTTCCCCGGGCAGATGGATTAACAGGGGCGTCAATAGGGTCCATTGGTAAAGCTTTATTCTCCTTCAACTCTTCAGTCAGGGTTCCTCTTCCTGATGTAAAGGGGTTTCCAGGGGGTTCCCTTTCAACAAATGGATTTGTATTCTGTCTTTTGGGAGATTGTGTTTCCTCAGGTACTCGCCACCCTAAGTCGCCGAGACTGTTTGTAGGACTTCTTGAGGGGGCACGTCTGTCTCCAGATGCCTCCGAGAGTTGCAAGGACGATGTCGATTGCCTGTCAAAAGTTTCGTCTACTAGCAGCCAATCTGAGTCAGAGTGACCTCGGAGTCCCTCAAGAAACCTTCCAAATTCTGCTGACCCCCGCGATCCTGTAGAGCGGTCCATTTTTTTTCAAACGATCTCACCGCTGCCACTAGTTGTAACGGCGCCCCAGGGGTCCGTTTGGGATCTTTTGTGTACTTACGGAAAACTACAGATGGGGGGGGGGGGGCAGGTTAACTTAACGCTATGACGAACAAAATAACTTACAAACACAAATTCTAAAGTGTTCCTTTTTTTTTATTCCAGAATGATTAATTACAATTGGTCAAGAATGTACAGATTGATTCTTATGGGCATTGGTCATAAAATCGATTAAACAAAAAGACTGGAAATTGCGCTGGCCTTCGAGCGTCTTATGCAAAACCCTGTGCAAATCACTTCTGTACCTCTCACACGAGCCGTGCGTCACGTGCTTAACTTTGGTGTGTCAAGTGCGAAACAGATTTGGCATCCTTTGCACGAGCCGTGCGTCTCGTGCTAAACTTTGGTGTGTCAGGTGCGAAACAGATTTTGCATCCTTCGCACGAGCCGTGCGTCTCGTGTTTAACTTTGGTGGGTCAGGTGCGAAATAGATTTTGCATCCTTCGCACGAGCCGTGCGTCTCGTGCCAAACTTTGGTGCGTCAGGTGCGAAACAGATTTGTCATCCTTCGCACGAGCCGTGCGTCTCGTGCTAAACTTTGGTGCGTCAGGTGCGAAACAGACTTTTGCATCCTTCGCACGAGCCGTGCGTCTCGTGCCAAACTCTGGTGCGTCAGGTGCGAAACAGACTTTTGCATCCTTCGCACGAGCCGTGCGTCTCGTGCTAAACTTTGGTGCGTCGAGTGCTAAACAGCTTCTGTTTCTCTCACACGGTTCCTGCGTCCCGTGAGAAACTCTGGTGCGTAAGATGCTAAATACACTGTAAGATATCGCTGTAAATTTTACAGTATATTACTGTTTTTGTCTACAGTAACGTACTGTATGTTTAGTCTACAGTAATTTACTGCAATCTGGAAATTTTTGTCTTCCTCCCAAGCCACGACTCCACTTAGTGGCTACGTTACAGTAAATTACTGTATTTTGTCCGATTCCCACAATGCAATGCGTTAATTTTGACATTCGACATTTCCGGTCGACCGGCAACGCGGCGGGAACACAAATGAACAGAAATTCGTGTTGAAATTTCAGCTGAAATTTGCTTGGTTCGCATTGATTTAGATTCGCACTTTTAAGCAGTTGTAACAGTACTGGTACTCAGGGGTGGCGCCAGGATTTCCCCGACAGGGGGGCCAAGCTCCCCGACGGGGGGGGGCAGCAACCCAAAGTCTCAACGAAGGAAATAAAGTGCCGAAACGATGTTTGAAGGAAAACTTTGGCGCGCGAAGCGCGCCGAAAATTTTGGGCTCTTTTTGGAGAAAATTTGAAAAAATTGCCGGCATTTTCCATGGAAAATTTGAAAAAAATGGGGCTTTGAAGAAGAAAATTGGAAAATTTGGGGTTTTTATTGAAGAATTTGCCCTAATTTAGACCAAAATTAAGTAAATCGTCGGGGCGACTGGGCGTTGTCGGGGACTACATATTTTATCGTATACATAACAGCTTCCCGACGAAACCGAAAAATTTCCCCGACGGGGGGGGGGGCATGGCCCCCCGGCCCCCCCCCCCCCCCCGCTGGCGCCACCCTTGCTGGTACTTACACCTTTTTTAATAAAGTATTGACTGGCATTCTCTGTAATCACCCAAAATACATGGTTCAAAAACTACAAATGGAGACCGTAAGCCTGAGTGCGCCTACAATGGCCTAACGTTAAATAGTGTAGAAGTTATGCAAGTATAGTAATACGTTAGGCTAGTAAGTCACCTGTACACAACAGTAATAGCCATAACTAGGGGACTACTGCATGTGGGGGCATAGGTACCGTATAACTGTTACTGTTAGGCCCAACGTCAGGCTAGACGACCAGTACCACTGCGTTACATTTGTGAGTGCCACCTACAGCTAAAGTCCAGCCAAATCATTATGAACAGCTGGCGATTTTTCTGTCTTCTGGAGCCGGCCAGAACTTTAACGTTTACAGTAGCATTTATCATTTACAGTAAATTACTGTAACCATGTTTACAGCAAGCGATATTACTACTGTAAATTTTACAGTAGTATACTGTAGATATATTTTACAGTAATGAAGGTATTACTGGAAAATCTACAGTAAATTACTGGCAACTCTGCTGCCAGTAATTTACTGTAAAAATTACAGTAAATTGTTAACAGTGTAGCTTCTGTTTCTCTCACACGGTCCCTGCGTCCCGTGCGAAACTCTGGTGCGTAAGATGCTAAATAGCTTCTGTGTCTCTCACACGGTCCCTGCGTCCCGTGCTAAGTCCTAGCACTAACAAATGATAGCAATAACTTTTAAGTTTACAATAGTTCAGATAAAAACAGAATTACGGCCCTTATTAGCAGCGGCTAGACATCTCCACCAAACTGTGGGTAATTTGTCTAAGTTTCTAGCCGTATTTACGACTCCGCATATCTAGTACAGTCGGTTTAGGCGTGAGAGTGCTTTTCAGCCCCCTTTCTCCCGGGACCAGCCTTTCTGACCCTCAAGACCACAAATTAACGAAACGCCACTCCCTCAAAACATACTGTGCTTCCCACTTAGCCTATTAACCAGCCTGTCTCCTTGGGTTTCTTCACTGGGCAACAATCCCCTGCCCCAGTCTGTACAAGTCCCCAGCGTAGGCCTTACGTACCAGCCTATGCCTCCTTGTATCCAAACCCTCCCCGAGACGGGCTTCGCAAACTAATTAATCTATTTATTCAAGGCTAAGAATATCAACTTACAACTTACACCGGGAAAGCTGCAATCTTCTTAAGGGAGGCGCGGGCCCTCGCTTCGTTGATGTTGATTCACTGCGTGATGTGTAGTAAGGTTCTCTCTCTCCGAGCTTCTGTTCGCAAGTCCTTGTCTACGTGACAAACAGCGTGGCAAGACTTCTGGCCGGAAACACGTGACACTGTCACCGCGGTAAGCTGAGACTGATTCTCATTGGTTGATTTTCCGTTCTTTGTGTTACAGCACAGCGTGTCTGGCTGGACTGTCTAGACAGACCTGGGTGGGCCACAAAACAATTCCACAGAGAAAAAAAAAGATTACAGAAGACCAGGGCTGCAGAAATCACTGAATATTATTATCGGCTACTAAAACAGCAGATCACTAGGAATTACAAACAAGGAGCAGGCAAACTAGGAACGCACATAAATAGGATGAAAAAAAATATATATATATATATATCAACGCATTTACAGTCTTTTCGTCACACTTGCATTACCAGGTATACCAGAAAATTTTGCAGAACCAGTACTTCACACATTAACTGAACTATCGATCAAACCATAGTTAACAGACATCCCTGGTTAGGAAACTTTACGTACACCTCTATACACACCACGTACAAGCCGTGTAGCTATGTTGAGACGTGCAGAAAAGTGCATCACGTGACATTGACCGTGCACACGATCGATCGAGTAGCGATATGGCTACGTTGAGTGTTGTGTTGTTCAGTCATTCATTGAAATAAATTGAAGTTGATTCAAGGGTTGGAAGGGTTTCAGGAAGTTTCCGAATCAGTAAGTATTTGTGAACGTTCAAATAAACGAAGAAAACCGTGGCCCACAACCCCCACGTTTCTTATTTGAGTAGAACTAAACTACCGTACTCTGCAATTTTGCATTGATGTATAGCGTTAGCTAAATACTATCACGTGTGAAAGTAAAAGACGGTTCACTATCTGACGTTACCAAGTCGGTTAACTGTTATACTTTTTTAGGGAAAATACCCAATCATGATATATACTTGATATAAGCACTAAATTCCATTCTTTAGGAAGAAAGTGAGTCGTTCTCAAACTGACACAGACCTGCCAACTTCTCCCCCGGTTTTACCGGGACACTCCGGTAGTTCGCACGCCGACACCTCGCGGCAGTGAGATATGCATACAATACGGCGTACGAGTAGCTGCAACGAAAGTGGAAATACAAGGGTAACTTTCACTGTGCATTAGCGAATAACGCGGCGTATACGACCGTACGATCGATGGAGTTGGCTATAAGGCTACATTTAGATGAAAATCTTCCAGTCTCCCTAATTTCCCATTAATCTGGCTGTTTTTTGCCCTGAAAAATTTAGATTTCCCTATTTTGGTCTGTTGACAATTGCGGAGGTTTATCGGTAAAGTTGGCAGTGTATGTAGGCTACTAACTATATAAGTAGTAACTCCAGCCGCAAATACCGTTCGGTGTTTGGAGGGTTTTAAGACTGAAAAGTAACAAAACCAAACTTTTACAAAAAAAAAAAAAAAAAAATCATAATTACCGTTTGATAAAGGTTCACAAGTAGTGCTACAGAAGTACTACTTTGGAGGTAGGTAGGTAGTACTTCCATATATAGTGTGGTGTATGTAACGCCTTGTGCTACGAGTACGCACGTGTAGTAGAGCTAATCAACCAGCCTTGTGCACGGTTAGCGTCACGTGACTACTGAAAATCAGGATCTCAACATAGACAATGCAGTTCGCCGTTTCCCAACCAGGGATGTGTCTATTAACTGTGATCAAACGTAAGCATGCACTCTCCCCAAGGCCAGCAAATATATTCAGTCTCGCATGACGGCGATTTTTTCCTATCTGTTTTCGCTTCTTTGCAGCAAGATATTTCCATGATTTGAGTAAGGTTTCATTTAAAAAAAAATTATAAAAGACCCAGGTGTCTTACCTGTCTTTCATTTCAAGCTACCGTAAACCCATTAAAAATGCAGCGCAAGTATGGCGTGGAATTTACCATAGCCTGCCTCTCGTCTGTGCTAGCTAGCTAGCTGTACTGTATAGACCTTATGCATTGACATCACACTAACGTCATTTTGGGTGCAAACAATGAAGCACACGTGCACGAACGGCGTGGATTTCGCCCCACGTGTAGTAGACTTACGCGCGTATACGATTGGTTAACGAGTCAGCTGTCTGCATTTATTGGTGTAACTTGCAATGATACGCGCTTTTCCGCCATCTTCCTCCAAAGGAGGGAGCACTTTCTCCATTGTGACATCATATGCATAAGGTCTATTCATGAACGCTGCGTGTACAGTTCACAGCACTAGCTAGCTGGGTCGGTCCAGGGAGCCTCTAGCAACTCCCTGGTCGGTCTGACCACAGCTGTCCTGTGTGCTAGTAGTAGCGTTATAATCGGTATGCACTATGCAATACGCATGGGATTTACCAGGTAAGAATTCCAGCCGCAATGCGCAGAATCGGTTTTGGAACGAGCACTAGGTAAAGTTTATGTCAATACTGTAAGAGGCCTTGAATCGAATGCACCTCCGAGGTAGTAGCTCCATGGTATGATTAATCGGTACCGGTATACATAGCAGGATCTGCAACTCCCTGTTCGTGCTGCCTACTAACAGTAATTACCAAGTACGAATGTACGTACTGCGCAGAATCAATTTCTGTCAAGTTTTTGGAGTATTTGACAAACTGTAAATAGTTACGTGCGTGAAAGGATTCGAGATTGGAAACTTCGTGGGATAGTTCACTGCTCTTAGGCCTACTATTACGGAGCTCCTAAAGTGCCAGTCAGCATGTCATGATGGTGAGATATTTTATCTGACCAAGTTGTCATCCTTTCTCTAGGAAATCGAAATGGCGGGATAATTTATCTTGCCATGTCGACATCCTTTGCTCAGTAAGTCGACATGGTGAGATAATTTATCTTACCATGTCGACATCCTTTGCTCAGGAAGTCGACATGGTGAGATAATTTATCTCACCATACCGACGTCCTTTGCTTAGGAAGTCGACATGGTGAGATAATTTATCTTACCATGTCGACATCCTAAGCAAGGGATGTCGACATGGTCAGATATTTAAAACTAGTTTATGGAACGCCAATTGGGTGAACGGGTGATTACGAGCCCCCGATTACGAGACACAAGTTCGAGCAAAAGTTGTGGGTAGCCATTGGCCTAGCCAAACTTTTCAAAAACAGGCATTACTTTCCGCCATAGAGGCAAACCAACATGTATGATTAAAGCTGGTCTAAGGCACCGTAATGGCGAAAATCGATCCCTTGTGGGTGTGGGGTCCAGACCCGGTAGGGTTGAGGGAAAACGACCCGTGGGAGACCAGAAGCGAAGACTTCGGAAGCTGAGAGGTTTTATAAAATTGTGGTCATTAGAATGAAGCACTGAACCATCTTCGAATGGAATTGGATGCATAGCAGATATACAATACTCTGTAGGCATACGTAGGGCTCTTAATGGTGAGGTCCACGGACAACACTCTATTGGGGGTTCAGCTCATGTGGATGCTCTGTAGTATTTATAAATATGTGACAATAGAATGAAGCTTTTGACTATCTTCAAAATGTCATCGCAGCGCACTTAAACAGGGCCCAAAAATAGAAATCGCAATTTGACCATTGTGTCAGCCTTGCTCGTGCTAACGATCTAAAGGCAATAGGCAGTCGCCCCAAAATTTGCTTTGAAGAATCAGCAAACTCTTGCAAATCTCCTCTTACTGCATTACAAGCACCTTTGACGAAGTTTTGAACAAATATACAAACAGTAGGTAAAGCAAGGAAAAATTCTCCTTAAATTTCACAATTCTCTAACAAAATATTGTCAAATGATCAAAATAGGCCATTCATGAACTAGAGTGACGGGGCATACTCACTCTGGTTGGGGTGACTGCATTTTGCCTTTAATGAAGGGGGCGAATGGGGACAGCGGATCATGTTAATGTTTGCACAGAGCTTAATAATAAATCCACTCATGCTGCCCAATGGGGGAGTGATGTTGACACAACTACCTTCCAGGTATGCCACTGAGAGAAGCCTTCAAATTGGAGCAAGCAAGGTACATCTGACGGCTGTAGATCCTGGGCTGGCGGGAAAAATGTGAAAAAAGCCCCTTGAATGCAGCTCAGTGGGCTTTTGGTGCTCCAAACTTATAACTATGACCAAAATATATTTCTGCATTTTTCTCAGCAATAAATGCAAGAAAGCGGCTACCTCCTCCTGAGACCATCCCTGGTGCACGCGCAAAGTGCCCGAAAATTCTGGTTTTGAGCATCTATAAAAAAGTTTGTTCAGGTTCATTTACTCCTTTCGAAGGTATCACCACTTTATTTTCCATGGTATGGTGCTTCGCTGCACCTCGGCGAGGATACAGGAGAGCAAAGTTTCTCCGTGCAAAGTTGAAGGTACCAGCATCAAAAATAAACAGACGTTAGCTTATGAGAGTAAAGCTATTTAATTATCCTCATATTTATTGAATGCGCGTTGAAAAGGTAAAAGAAATCGCATTTTGTTTTTCAGTTTTCGAACATAAGATCTGGCAAAAAGAAAATCGTTGTGTAAATTATGTTGAAAGGAGAGGACTCAAGGCCACAGTAGTCTTATAGCTTTTGAAAATAAACAGTGAAACAGTTGCTGTAGATTACATCTCCCAATAAGGCAGTCCTTCATACAGTTAAATGAAAAGATGGTCGCGAAGGGCGCCGCAAAATTGCAGTTCTGAGAACAAATGCAATTTAAGTAGTATGTTAAGTGCCAGTGAGTCCCCCTGTTCATGTCGACATATACGTGAATGGTGTGTTTGTGCATAATTTTTGCATACCCAAATCTCATTGGGGCAAACAGCCCAACTTTGGGGAAACATGCCCCTGGCCCCTTGGCGATGCCACTGGGTGGGGGCTGAGACCCATCAAAAAAGAGCTGCGACTTTCAGAATTTTCTTCTGGGTAATTTTTGGCCGTTCTCAAGTACATTTAATAATAACTTTTGGAGAAAAATCTTCGAACCGAAATATATTGGGGGGGGGGGACTTAAGTCCCAGTCCCCGCCCACACCTTTCCAGCCATTATTATGTGCAGTGGCGGCATTGGAGTTTTGAAAGTGGAGGTAAATAATGTTCAGATGAACATATTGGGAGGAATTCACAAGGAATGACTCAACGACACCGAAGGATGCGGAAAGCTCCTAAACGGATCAAGAAGCCTAGGGCAGGGCCCCGGTGGGGGAAACCGGAAAAGAACCCCCCCGGAAGCCCGAACTATTTCCAAAATTATGGCCATTAGCATGAATCGGTTTAATTATCTGAAAAGGTGTTTTATGTGCATTCAACTGACCACCAAAATTACGATTTGGACACCTTTTTTAGACAAGCCTAACTCAACACTAACGGCCGGTCTATTCGATGACGAAAGGGGATTGTTAATGGGGGAGCACTGACAATGGAAGGGGTGCCACGGGTTTGAGGAGTTATATCACCCAGGGTGCTCTACGGTAAGTGAGTGTTAATTAAAATGTCAGGTACGGTGGAAACAGAATGGGTGGGCCCGAAGCGTGCCGAAATTAATTATACGTTGTAGGACATTTTAATAATCGAGACTAGGCTTGAGCAACTCCAGCATTTTTAGGGTTCAGGTACCAGCGGTACTACTGGTCGCGACTCTTAATGAAATCTCTACTCCTAGAATAACTTCCTAACTGACATATGAACATATATACATAGCAGCTGCTATAAACAGTTGATTACTAGTACTGTAGTACTCGAGACCGGTCTCGAGTCACGATATTAGGACTCGAACTCGTGACTCGCACTCGGAAGGCAAGGACTCGGACTCTGTCTTGTACAGTCCGCACTCTTGACTCGGTTCTAAATTTCCCGAGAACGGGCTCGAGACCGGCATAATTTGGGAATCACTTTTATGCAATGAATTCGTTGTCACATAGCAAATTGACCTTGACCGCTGAAGTTTCTATACAACTCCACCCGACATCTACGGGTGCAAGTCTCTGTTTGAGGTGGGGGGGGGGGGGGCAAAATGCACATGATGTACGAGGGAACATGGAACTGTGCACGCGTAGCGTTTACCGCGAGGGCGAAGCGCGAAGCCCCAAATGGGTGGGGTCCAGGGGCCCGCCTTAGGACCCCTGATGGGGTCCAGGGGCACAACCACGGTCGGGGTCCAGGGGGCGAAGCTCCCGGAAGCAGGCGCGGATCCAGGGGGGGGCCTGGGGGGCCCGCCCCCCCCCTCGCCACGAAAAAAAAAAAACGAAAGGAGAAAAAAAGAAGAAAAAGAAAAAAAAAGAAAAGGAAAAAGAAAAATTAAGAGCAAAAAATGAATAAAAGTGTCTAAGAACGTATTCAAAGTATACATTTCTGTAGGGGTTGGGTGAAGCTATCGCTGGATTATCTCTTTATATATCTTTCAAAGTGGTTGGCGACGAAAGGAGCGCTACAATGTTCGAAAACAGGCGAATAGCTGAGTAAGTGCTTTTTAAGAATTCTCAGTCAGAAGATTCGTTTCTGAATAGCATAGGTTGGTGGGAAAGTGACAGTGTCCGATGCAGGTTCTGAAATGCAGGTTTTGTCATAGACTAATATTTTATTCAAAATTTCGGCGCGCTTCGCGCGCATACCACAGGGTTTCCACCCGATTTTATATACCATTGACAAAGCTTTGACGCAAGAAATTATTCAAATGCAACATTTTTCTAAAAAGTACACCTCCTTCTCTGTAGGGCTCTCATCATTATGGGATCTTTGACTAATCTAGTCTAGCACATGATTTGAAAGATTGAATGTACGTAATTGCCGTTGCTTATTTTCCAAACATCTTACCGCGACGTTCAATAATGACGAAAATCTTTTCTGAAACGAATTTTGCCTGTCCACCATCCCTCTTGCTATACCTAAAAAGAAGGTGATATATCATATCTCCTCCCATATGGATGTCGGGTAGTGAGAATCCCTTTGGTCCCTCTTTTGTATACTGTAACTAATTTAGAGCTCCCGGGAGGCTCTATACTGTTCTCTGTCAACCTTGGATATCCTTGTAAAATGTAAAGGAAAAATTTTATTATAGTCCAAGAATGTTTCTGTGGACTCCACGCAGGTATAATTGCGTGTACAATTTTCCCATGGGCGTGGATCATGGGGGACGCGTCCCCCTCACGTTTTTAGAAGGGGGACATCGTCAAAAAGTCCCCCTAACTTTTTCAAAAATGATGGAACAGACTGCAGTTATGCCTAGGAAAACGAAATTTTTAGAAGAAAAATAACCTAAAAATCGTACACTTTTGTTGCACCAAATCGCATCTGAGGGCATTCAGTTCTAGAAAAATTTCCCTTAGACCCCTCCTCCATGCCGAAGATCACAAAACTTATTGCCTCCCCGTGACGCAAATTTTGGCTACCACCAACTGCTTCTTCCAGGCCACCAGGACGGCGATTCACAAATGTGAAAAAGGTCCCCCCCCCCACACACACACTTTTGGAGATGGATCCACGCCCATGATTTTTCCTGGGACTTAAGGAGGTTTGAAGACAATATGTTAACCGTCTCTTACTCCCCTTTTTCACCCGAACAAAAGTTAGAATTCACTTAATTGTGGACATTTTCTAAACATATAGAATGACCCAAAGATACCACCATTTTGCATATAGGCCCCCTAAAATTAACAAAAATTTCTCAAAGGGGAGGGTAAACCCCTTCCTGGGATTGCACTCTCATGTACTAATAAAAAAAGGCTCTCCCACTCTTGTATATAGCGTAATACAAAATCCCACTGCCTAAAAAGGCACGGTTTAGCAGTTATCTGCGGTTCCCCCAATCACCAACTCCCGCCGGCATCATCGGTCATAGAGTTCTGAAGGGTATACCCTTCAGAAGTCCATAAAGAAGGTGATATATCATCTCTCCTCCCATATGGATGGAAGGTTGTGAGAGTCCTGTTGGTCCCCCTTTTCAGTGTACAGTTAATGCAGAGCTCCCGGGACGCACTATACCGAAAATTTTCGGCGCGCTTCGCGCGCAATTGTTTACGATCACGGAGAGAGGTACGTTTTTATTGAGTGATGGATTTATTTTTATCACTTTTTACCAAAAATTATTTGAAATCTTTCACGATTTTTGCAAAGTCTTCTCAATATTTCTTGATTTTTGCTTGATCTGCGCACTGTTAGCCTTGAATTGCTCCTTTTACTATCAATAAGGTCCCAAACTTATTAGCATTACTAATCGGTGGGGTTCTACCATAAGCCAATTATTCGTGTGCATAAACGTGATTTCAGAGTCAGCATTGTAAGGATGTAAAACAACTGATATTCATTTTTTCACCCTCCTCTTCTTATGAGAACTGAAAACTTAGTATCGAACCCACCTTCTAATTGATAGACACATGAAGGGAATTGACTCCGTTAGTCATAGTAATGGTTTTAAATGTAAATTCAAATTTTCGGCGCGCTTAGCGCGCAATTGTTTCATCTGACGTCCTATACCCGAATACCGTATAACGAAAATAAAACACTCATTATGGCAAAAATCATTTCAAGTTACCTACACAGGCTCATAATGTTGGCGTGTAAGTTTTAAGATAACTTAGATTCTCCGTAACTTCTGCAGGTACATATAGTAACTTAAAATGAGCCGTACACATCAAATTCCATGCAACATGAAAAGGTATAAAATCTCACTGACATAAGAACTGGAGCCGATTTCTGTGCTCTTAAAATGCAATATTGCGAGAGCTTCCGGGGGCTTCGCCCCCTGGACCCCCACCGGGGCTCCGCCCCTGGACCCCGCCAGGGGTCCTAACGCGGGCCCCTGGACCCCACGCGTAGGGACTCGCGCTTCGCGCTCGTTGTGCACCTTCGGTTCCCATGAGATTTTCCGTCTTGGCCCCCCCCCCCCCTCAAAATTTCTGGATCCGCGCCTGCCCGGAAGCTCCTGGGTTTTAGTATTTCAGAAGCCTCACGAAAACGGGTTCGAACGGAATTTTTGCGGTGTAATGCTCCTGGGTTTTAGTTCCGTACATTTAGAGTTGTAAAAAGGGCTATTTTAACATTAGTGATGTGCTTCACTGGAACAAAGGTTTGCAAAAGCTGCGATGTGTTTTAAATGTAAAAAAGCAGGGACAAAGTTCAAAAATTATCTGGGACGACCAGAAATTGACTTGCTGAATTGATGATCCACTCTAAATGCTCCTTTTGAAAGAAAATACATAGAGTACAGATATTCCACTTACAAGAATCCTTGACTATGCCGTGACTAGTTTTTGTCAGCTTGTGCTTTCGTCTAGAAATTGTCAGCCATGCACAATGGGTCAGCCATTGATGTAAATTAATTTCGTACGGCTTCGATCCATTGACATCTAAATACGATGTCCGTTGTATAATTGTGTTTGTTGTCAGCAAAGGAATGTTAAAAGTGAAATAAGTTTTATCAATAAAAAATAACAGCCTTGTTTCAGGGGTATTAGGCAGAGAGCTCTTTTTGTTTAAAAAAATGACCAAGTATTGAAAATATTTGAGCAATGTTATTAACATTTTGGGGGGCCAAATTACGGTTTCGCTTTCTCACTTTTTTAATGGGGGACAATGCCCCTTCCCCCAGGATTTGCGCCACTGGTTAGCTTTCCACCTGAATGTGTGGTATCTTGGGATCCGTCGAAAGGCCCCCAGTTCAAATCAGCACCAAATGGCATGAAAAGCTTAGGCATAACCCCGGAAGCTCTGAGTGTATTTAGAAAATGATGGACTTACACCTGAACAGTTTTATATATGATATTGAATGAACACTCAATTGATAATCACAAGTACCAAAATTTGACCGTTAGGCCCAACCCAGGCCTGACAGAACGGGTAACAAAACTGATTATCAGGAATATTATTATTTAGAAATGCACAGTTCAAATAGGAAAATGCAATTTCTGTCAAATGGTATATGGTCTCCTATGATTTCGTAAGTTCATTACAACTGGCCTGCCTAGCTCCCCCTCACTACCAGTGAATTACATACGTCAAACTATAGGCCTATTGCCCGTCGATTTGACTGCAGTGAACATGTATGTCGGTGGGTGGGTGGGATCGGTGGGTGGGTGGGACTGGTGGGTGGGTGGGGATTATTGGATTATAGTACGGTTTGTACACAGGGAGTGTAGTAGAAGGATTGGTGACGGTATGTTGGAGATGAAATTCAAGGTGGGTATGAAGCCTGATAAATCCAACTGAGTCCATACAGGGCATTCTATAGACTTCAATTTAACCAAGATGTAGCAAGTTACCTCACGTCTAGCGCACCACTTTTGCTTCTGAAACTGATGTGCTGTCAGGTTGTCGGTACAACTGTTTTGTTGGCAAATTTGTATCCCAAATGCGCCCTCTTCACGGTGCGGTACTCAGTTTACCTTAGGAACGGCGTTCGAAAGGAAGACGCCCTCACGTAATGAGTACTAAAGGTACATCTGCAATTGCAGGGCCCGTTGTTTTCGAAGTGGCGCCTCCAGAGGTTGGTGATGGGGTGGGGTACTACAGAAGATGATGTCCACCCCAGATAAACCCAGAAAGTCCGTGCGAAATTGTGCATATTCTTCATCGGTGGTAGTCTGTACCCTTTCTTTGTCACCTTGTGGAGGTGATGTCCTGGGAAGGGGTCTAAGGGGACGGGTTTTTATTTAAGGTGGCTAAGATGTCTAATGGTTCTATCTTTGACGAGTTTTAAAACTGATTGGAAAACTTTCACAATTTAGTGCAATCTTATTTTTGTTGAGTGAAAAGGTAGGGAAAGACGAAAGAAAAAAGCGTACGTGTGTGTGGGGAGAGGGTAAGGGAGGAGAAACTGGAATGAATGTAGGTTGTGGACAACTCATGTGTAATATTTGAGGGAACCCATCAAAATGACATAAATATTTAAAGTATTCTTGAGGCGAAACTGCACTACAATACGCTTCTCAGCATAGGCGGCGATTATGAAGGACATCGCCCATCATTTTTAGTGAGGGATGTAATATCAAACAACCCCCCAGTATTTACAGTTATGCAGTAAAAATGAATGTTACACATATTTTCGATATAAATAATTGTAAAATTAGTCTATTAAGTTGAAGAAACTGCATTCGTATCATTGAAATATGCCCCATTTCAGGGCAGTTAGGAAGAACTTTAGATCAGAAATATGTGATGTGTTCTCTAGAATGCACTAAATAACCTGGGTTTCAGGGTCTTTGTCCCTCGACCTCAACAAGGGACATATGTCAGTGCCCTGTCTCCTGGCCGGAGGCGCAAAGCTTACACGCAAGCAGGTGTCCCCCAAATAATTGTAGCAGATCTTCGCCTCTGCTTCTCAGACATGGCAGAAGTTGATCACGGTAGTGAAATATCATACCACGGTGAGTCGACAAAATTTTACAACAGTCGTCAAAATGAAAGTCAAGAAGGGGAGAAAAAGAGAGAACAAGAAAGAAAAACCTGAAAGGCCAAAAGCTCATGGCCGTACTGGCCGAGGGGCTGCCCCCCAAATGTCAGAAACCTGACTAAATCGGGCAGATATTTTGTCTCAGTAGGGCGGAAAATTGGGCAGTTAAGTTCTAAACTGCAGACTCCGGAGCAGGGTGGAACCAGAGAGAACAGGGGGCCATGGTCCCCTGTCGGTGAAGTATGCAGTCCCCGACGGCGACTAGTCTCCCCGACGGTTTATACCTGTTTTTACTCTCAAGAGGACAATTTCTCTAATAAAAGCCCAAAATTTTCGGCGCGCTACGCGCGCTTTAGAGTCACTCCAGTTTCTTTAATATTTCCATTCCACATAGCTAGATAACATAAGTCCTGTCAACCTTGTCAAGTAACATGTAGGCAGAATACAAAAGCTATGAAGAGGTCGTAAATTTCATCCCATATCGCAAAGCCTAGTTGCTGTTCTCTAGTGTGTATCATGCGGTAGGAACAGTTGGTGAACTACTCACAGAGCGAAGTGGCTATTTCATCAGGTAGTCCAGGTGGTTTCGACACAATGTATGTTATCCCCGATACGGTCTACAACCCCTACAGTTGTTTTTCTTTCTTTATGTTCTTAATGACTACAATGTGTTTTGTTTAAGCCAACAAAAACTTTTCGCGGGCTCCGTGCGCTTTTGCAATTTGACTATTCAGACTCAAAAGGACACTGTCAGTGCGCAACTCAGTTCGTGAAGTAATAAGTAATATTGTGCAAAATATTCCCTGTAATGGCATAGGACAGTTAAGTTAGACTTAACTTAGACAAAGTTAGACTTGACTTCATATCTCCTTTTCACCACCCCCTCGACAAAGGGGCTGTCGGAACTTGGGGTTGCTGGCATGGCCTGGCCCCCTGTCGGGAAAATTCTGTCTCCACCCATGGTCGGTTTACATATTTTGCCTTTCACAAGGGCCCACCTTTTGGACAATTGACTTACATAAGCTTTGATTGAATAAGTACAGATTCTGTTTAGTGTAGGCTTACCCCCAAAATTTTCGCGCGCTTCGCGCGTGTTTCCACACTTAGATCCCGGGAACACTCATTTAATCAGTGCGTAACTGTTTTCCTCTAGTATGTACCCCGCAATGCCATGGTATAGTACACAGGTTTTCTTCTAATCCCCCCTCACCAACCTCTCAACGGCAACAGGCTGTCAGGGCTTCGGGTCGCTGTCCCGCCCCCCCCCCCTTCGGGAAAATTCTTGCGCCACCTCTGCTCTGGAGTCGGGCAAAAGTCACCGCCCTCCCTGAGAAAACCAGTCCCGTACGGCCATGCAAAGATTTAGTGATTCCTTGCCGAAAGGGAGTGCTTTGTTACACTCAGGTTCTTCCCTCAAATTTATACTTCTTGATCATATCATTTTTTACAATGTTTTCACAATTTGACTTCTGTTAAACTCACATGACCTTTGACCTCCACCAAATGCAATAGGGTTCTTCCTGTTTATTTGCCCGCCCGGCGGACGTGTATTACTCCTGCACCTATATTGGCTGCTCTCGTAATACCAACGTCCGCGAACTTTCGCAAGAATTCTTCGTCAAACTGCGTAAAAACTGTACGCTATTAACTATTCATATATACGATCAAAACAAACAAAATTATAAATATTCAACAAAAAACGACTAAAGCAAGTCTTGATTGCATGCTGTTTCGAACGACAAATGTCAATGGGGGTTTAGTGTGTGATTTCGCCCGCTTCAAGCTTACACAATGAAGTCCCATTGACTTAATGTGTAAAAGTGAACCTTTTCGTGCAACATGAATATTCATATATTGAAACCAATCAACAGTAGACAGAATATTAAAATACACCGGAATATGAATATTAAACAACTTGTGACGTTCTGCTGTCCTATTACTTATTAATATAAAGCGGTTGCCAAGTGGTTCTAGTTTATCACTTCCCATAATATGATAAACTAGAAGTGATAAACTAGAACCACTTGGCAACCGCTTCATATTAATGAGTAATACGACAGCGGAACGTCACAACTCGTTCCATATTCATATTCCCCTGGGGCTTTCAATGGTGGTGCATTACACACCGAAGATATACGAGGTCACAGGAGTGCAGCCGTGCTTATATGAGATTTTACGGCAAAAATATGTTAACTTTTCGGGCGAACTCGTGCGATGCATATTCTGGGCAAATTTAAGGGGCAAATTTAAGGTGACCAGGTCGAGTGAAAGTAAAGTGCCAAACGTGCGTTTAATACACCGGCGTGCGAACCTCAGTCGCCGGTGACCGCGGCGCCGTAGGGCATGGTGGTGAGCCATGGTTGGGAGGGCCATGGTAGGAGATGGTGAGAGGAGGGATACTCAAATCGAAAAGAGTTACACATCATGGGCGAAACACCACTACTCAGCTCGGCCTCAGTGCCTAATTTAGATGGCTGCGAGCCCAAGTAACCTTTCCAGGAACAGCTCATAAGAAACAGTGCAAGCACAATGGAAAAGACAGTACACATGCAGTCGTCGGTCTTGAAGTAAGGGGTGAAGCAATTTCTAGGGAGCACCTGACGTACGTACATACGTGGCAGCTACGAATGCTGACACTATAGGAGTGCACTATTAGCCATGATCGAGAGGGTGCTGGGTTAATTAAGGCCCCCAAATATGAACTGGAAGTCATATGTGCTTCATAATTATAGTCCTCACCCTTCCCCTTAGTGTTCAAAGATAAAAACCCATGTATTTGTTCAGTCCCTCGGAAATAATGTTAAAAATTTTCAGAAATTTCCTTAAAATTTGTACATGCTGCACCATATTTCATT